>MU159318.1:147494-192139 GCA_015888305.1 Antheraea pernyi | reverse complement strand
CCGTCGATTTTCTGGGAGAGGGTGGTCCTACCCCGGACGAGCCGACCCATTCATACCGTTTACGATAAAATCTCACCAAGAATCATAAGGCATATCCTCGAGTAACATTTAGTATTTGTTTCATTAAAACCGGTCCACTCTATCACAAGTTATTGTAATTTTATTTTCGCCGCGACTTAAGTACGAGAGAAAAGTGGATAAATAAATGAACTTAATACATTCAGATGACTTTATTTTATTAATCACGGTTTGTATTATAAAACTATTTTATACTAGCTGTACCAGCAGCTACGCACGCGATTTTTTAAAAATCGTAATTAAAGACAATATAATTCAAATTACATACATACATAGATAGATACAGATATATGAATTTCAATTATATTTATTCTTGGAGTCCAGTACCACGCACGTCTTAAAAGAAGAGGGATTTGTATGCGTAGGTTTGTGTGTATGTCTATCATCACCCTAGAAGCAGACCTTTATATATATAACTCTTCTGTACGTGTGTACGTGACTCGGCTCTTCCTAAACGACTCGACATGCTGAGGGAATTTTTGTGTATGTGTACAGGTGGATTCAAGAATGGTTCAGATTCACAATCGAGTCCGGTAGGTGGCGCTGGGGGGTTTTAGTCCGTGGGAGTCGGACATACCCCACTCTCTCCCCCGTGAGAGTTATATGTTTACAGTAAACAACATATTTCTTGTTAAATTTCATGCGGACGAAGTCGCAGTTAACAGCTAGTCTAAAATAGAATAACTTGAAATGACTTCCTATAAGATCAGCTATCTGCCGGTGGAAGTCCCGTAAAAATCGGTCGAACCGTTTTAGAGATAGCACTACGGGCGAAGTCACGGTTAACAGCTAGTTTAAATTAAAATGAACTAAATTACTTGTTATAATGTCTTCTATCTGCCGGTAAAAAATCCGTGAAAATCGGTACAACCGTTTCGGAGTTAGCATTGGGGACGAAGCCGCGGTTAATAGCTAGTCTAATTTAAAGTAGCCTAAGTAACCCGCTGTAATTTCAGCTATCTGGCAGTGAAATTCCTGTCAAAATCGGTCTAGCAGTTTCGGAGCTTACCCGGAACAAACAGACAGACAGACCGACAAAAATTTTAAAAATTGCATTTTTGTTATCAGTAGCGTGTATACTTTCGTACCCAAGTTGTAAAATTTTTTTATTTTGATATTACATACAGACACTTCATTTTTATTATATGTATAGATAGAAGCTATAGATGATTTAGCCTCTGAGATAGTACTGATGAACGTTGCAATACTATTGATAAGTGACAAACAAAAAATTGAGTCACTGTGACTGATTTATCATCGTGTACCCATAACTCCCGCAACATGTAGTCTTCAACAACAAAACACATTTACTCCTGAACGAAGCCAGAAGATTTAACATGTGTACTATGGTAATTATTAAATTTAATTTACAAAATACGATGGTTTTTTTTATAATATAGGAGGAAAACGAACAGACGGGTCATCTGATGGTAAGTGATCACCGCCGTCCATAGACACTAGCAACACCAGGGGAGTAGCAAGTGCGTTGCCAGCGTTGCCAGCCTGTGTTAGTGGGGAGGGTGGAGTGGGGAAAGGGAGAGGGGGGAAGAGGATAGGGTCTCCGGCGCTCGGCTAAATGTTGAATTAAAAAAAAGTCGAGGCAGTCAGATGAACTGCAGACAGAAGTGAAAACTCAAAACAGCGGAATTTAAAGTGTGTTCACTTTTGAATTTTTAAAATAATTATGGTTTGAATTATTTAAATGTCATAATTTGTAAATTGAAGTTATTATCATTAGGGTCTCCTTCACATGTATTGGCATTCCGAATAATAATTATTAACTTTTTTTACAGTTTATTAACTCATCAAACGTATGATAAGCTGCAGAATCTCAATACAAAGTATCAATATAGATGGATGTACACAGGCTCTTGCACTACGCGTCGCTAGTCTGGCACAAATGCAATACGAGCGGTAACGCTTACTAGCAAGTTATGGTGCGAAATTATAAATTTATCTCGTACCAACTAGTAGTCCGGTGAAGCTGTTAAGACCTTGCTTGGTCAATAGCGTAGACAGTTCGAGAAAAAAAAACTCGTACCAAAAATACCGCTCAACGAGCCTAAAGAAGATTTCACTTCAAAAAACCCTAATGGGAAACGGTTAATACCAGAACAGTGTGGTTAATAATTGACTTGCGGTTAAAGACGGTACAAGAAGAAAACAAATAATAAAAGGATATATGTGATTAGGGGCTTTCCTAGCCCTTTAATGTTGTTGCTAAGGCCATAAAATACGTGATCTCGACAGCGTTTGCCATCTATTACATTTTTATTTATATTCCCATCGATTAATTATAAAACATTATAAAACCAAATCCTCTGCCACATCTGTCTGTATGTCTGATCGCGATTAACTCAAAAACTACTCAACGGATTTTCATGCGCTTTTCACCAGTAGATTCACAAGGACGGTTTAGGCGTATAATTTGTCAGGGTTTTTTACGATCAGGGCGGGATAACGTCCGCCGGGCCAGCTAGTAATTTATGTTTTATATTATAGGGGCAAACGAACAGACGGTGACACCTGGTATGTGATCACCGCCGTCCATAGACACCAGCAACACCAGGAGAGTCGCAAGTGCGTTGCCGGCCTGTGTTTGAGGGCGAGGGAGCGGGGATAGGGAGGGGAGAGAGATTATGCAGCGCTCTCACTGACCAAACGAAACGCAACAGTGCAAGCACTGTTACTTCACGTCGGTTTCCTGTGTGTCGGGTGGTAGTCCCCCGGACGAGCCGACCCATCCATGCTGAAACCAATAATAGCTTCAGCGTGGCTCTACCACCTATCTATGTATATAATAAGGCACAAAGAAAAAAAGGTTAATAAAAATGGAAAATTCGAATTACCGCGATCGCTAACTGCAAAAGGGAGAGATAGGACCTCCTACGATTTCATTATAATTTATTTTCTTCCAAGGAGCCTAATAAAGCATTACGTCAGCCTAAAAGGGAGGGAGAGAGCTCTTTAATTTGCTTATTTTCAACGACATACAGGATGAGGGATTTGTATGCGTAGGTTTGTGGTGTTTGTCTATCATCACCCTAGAAGCGGACCTTTATATACATATATCTCTCTTCTGTACGTGTGTACGTGACTCAACTCTTCCTAAACGACTCGACATGCTGAGGGAATTTATGCGTATGTGTACAGGTGGATTCAAGAATGGTTCAGATTCACAATCGAGTCCGGTAGGTGGCGCTGGGGGATTTTAGTCCGTGGGAGTCGGACATACCCCACTCTTTCACCCGGAAGAGTTATAGGTGGCCATAACGGATTTACCCACGATAAAAAAAGGTGGCACTGCGGTTGACATACCGATTTTTTTATTACCAAGGCAGGACAACGTCCGCGGGGCCGCTAGTAAACTAATAATTCCTTACTTCTAGATTTACTACCTGCACCACATGTATCAATAAGGAAACTAGAACATTTTTTTTAAATATAAATGTTTACGTATGCATGGACGTGGTAACAGCATTGATACCTTTAACTGTTCAGGGGGAGGGATGCGCCCCGATATTACAAACCTACTTACATAAGTGAATGACCCCTAATATGCAATGTAATTTTGACATCGGTCGAGTGCTACCCCCATATCTGTGAAACGAAGCTTCGATTAAATATTATAGTGGACGCTATTTTGCACTTTCGCCTTTTTTTCTATATACTTGGGAAGATCCCTTAAAGATACCCATCCCGTCAGGCAGCTGAGGATAGGTTATGTCCGATTTGCACGGGCTAAAAGACCTAATGTGGCTTCATATACCATTATAGTTGGGGGAGGTAGGTCTGCTCCGCCGACAGGTGTAAGCCCTTCAAGTGGCCCTGACTGCGGTCTGAGGGGTCAAACGTGGTAGACCCATCAAAGGGGTAGTGGGTCTTAGACCCACCTGATGAACTATGTGTCGCATCGGCACAATGCGTCTCCACCACATGGGCCTGTGCAGTTAAAACGTGTTTCGCTCCTTCACGGAGCATCTTTAGATCGATGTTTAGAATTTTAAACGTAGTAGTGTATAATCAATCCCAGGCGGAAGTGCAAAGTAGCGTTCACTATAATATTTAATTATATATTTCCGCAAAGTTACGTCTTCGTCTCGTCGTCTTCAATCAGAAGCTTCGATTACTTGTAGCGTTAAAATTAACCCCAAAAATGATTCCGATACAGACGCAGATCATACGTTGTCACACCTATCTTTCAAATGACTCGATATTAGCGTCCGCTACACTCCTTTGATGAGTGTAAAAACCGCCCGTACAATTATCGTGCTGCGTCTATCGTCACGCAGCCCGTTCCCACATCTGCATTTAGTGTAGATATATAGACAAAACCTCCTGCCGATATACGAAAGTATAGGAGTAGCTTTAAGAAAAAAACATGGTCTATATTCGCCAATACCACAATCCTTTTAAATATTAGAGAGAAATTTAATTCCAAACTATTAATTTAGTAGGTCACGTGTATGTCCTTCGATATCTCAGAATGGAGGAAAATATGACGTAAACTATTTAGCCACCTACATCCGAACCTACAAGGAAAGTTAAAAAATATACACATTAATTGCGATACAATACGTACAAGTTCCATTGAATGTAACGTAAAATCCAAAACCACAAATATTATCCCCCTTTCTCATATTACCTATTTTCCTTACTCCAAAATAACCCAATAAAATACTAAATACAAAAAACTATACAACTTACATGGACTTTCCTTGTCCTTCGATATCTCCTTTCGTAATGTGGCCACGAAATTATTCAATTTATGTCTAAAGCTTATATTAGGTGGAAAAAAAACCCTGTTTTTTCCTATGAGAATGAATTTTTTTTAATCCGTAATTTTGAACTCTAACCTACAAAAATTGTTTTTTTTTTTCGAACTGACTACGCTATTGACCCCGCAAGTTCTTAACAGCTTCACCGGCCTATGGTATCTAGCAATTCATTTGGACAATAAAAAAGAAGTGTTTCATAGTTTCTTCAAATAAAATAAATATGTAGTCCTTTACAAAGAGATACAGAACCGGAATGACGCGGACGTATCTGCTAGTATATAATAATGCATTGTATATCGTAAAGTAAGCCTCACATTACTATAATGTATCTTGTTCAATAGATAAATTTGTTATTATTATTGACATTGTTATTGTCACTGGCATTGTCTATGTCAGTGATATTTTTATCAATATATTATATCAAACTTGCAGACCGGCATGACAGCGAAGACCGACGATGAATTTTGCACATTACGGCGGTCGCCATCTTTTTTACATCGCACTGCATTCATTGTCAGAACACGTTGTCGTTTCCGAATGAAAAAATATTAACCGCTTCAGCTCATAAAATCGCTGATCTCATGACCCGTAACCGTCAACAGTCGTTCCCCGCACTCTTAAGAACATTTATTTATACCTAATCCGAGCAATTTAAATGACTAAGCACTGCGCTATGTTAACCGATTAGCTTAAAAGGAAGTCATTTAAGGCACGAGCTCTATATGGCCATAATTAGTTAATTTATATGTCTATTTTACTGATGACAACCATTCGTTTGGATGTATTGCTTTTTATAGGAAACTAGCTGACCCGTGCCCACTTCGTTTGGCAGTAATAGGTATTGTCAAGCTACAACTTGTCTCTAGAACTCAATCATATACTTCTCATCGTTAAGGCAGCGTTCGTAAAAAACGTTTTCGTTCGACCATTTTTTCTCCGACTCCCCAGATATTACCCCCTACAACCTCACATACTTTACACCTCTTTATAATATTAGTAAAGATAATATAATTAGTTAATGGCTTTTGCCCGCGACTTCGTACGCGTGGAATAATTATTTTGGGCTAAGACGCAGCGGAAACTCTCAAAAGGAAAAAAGCCCCGATTTTAAAACATTTTTCATTGTTGCTCCTCTCCTATTAGTCTTAGCGTGATGAAATATAGCCTACGACACTCACAAATAACATGGCTTTCTATTGGTAAATTAAGAATTACAAAAGAAAATCGGTTTAGTAGTTCCTGAGATTACCCCGTACAACGTCACAGACTTACAGACTTTACCTCTTTATAATATTAGTGCAGATGACAAATAGGCAAACATATCAGATTTCGTGAACATCCTGAGCAAGAGATATTATAGTAAATGTCAGATTTTCCTATACGTGCTACAACATAAACGAGCGCACGCAATCATCATTACGCGCGGTACCTTTGGGTCGTAGACCCTAACACTTTCACGACGGCAGACTGTCTACGTCTAGGCCGGTACGAGCTTTGGTTTGTAACCATACTCTATATTGTGTCGTTAAGATTCGAAAAGAGCCAAGTCGATTTTTTTTTTCATTCAATCAATCAATCAAAATTACTTTATTCAATTTAGGCACTTATGAACGTCAAAACTACCACCGGTTCGGAAAACAACCTAGTCATGGGAAAGAACCGCTATGAAACTCGATATTTTAAATGACCCTACATCGGATTGGGGTTGCCCATTTATTAGGTGAGGCGTTTTAGAGTCTTTGACCCCTCACCCGGCCCCCTGGTGAGATGTAGTAAGATTAGTCTCGACCCCTCATTCCCACCCTAATCTTACGCGAGATATTTCAACATTTCTATTTTGAGCATAAACCGTTGGAATTATTAAAAAAAAAAGCACAATTCGTTTTATTATTTCTAATTTTACTTCAACATTTTTACTATTACTACTACATGTAGTTATAATTATTACATTTTTTTTTTATATCATAGGAGGGAAACGAACAGATAGTCACCTGATTTTAACTGATCACCACCGTCCATAGACACTAGCATCACCAGGGGAGTCGCGAGTGCGTTGCCAGCCTGTTTAAGGGTAAAGGGGGGAAGGAGGTGGGGGAAGGGTAGAGGACGTGGTTCGCCGGCGCTCTCACTGACCGAACGAAACGCAACAATGCAAGCACTGTTACTTCACGTCGGTTCCCTGTGGGTCGGGTGGTAGTACCGCGGGCGAGCCGACGACCCATTCATGCTGAAACCATTAATAGCTTCGGCGTGGCTCTACTACTTATCAAAATGTTGACATTTCAAAATACCAATAGCCTTATATGTAAATTCTTAGATTTTAATATATGGAAGAATTGTGTCAGTGGCATATTTCGGTGTAGTCTATAAAAGCATGTTTTATTTAAAAAATCAATATGATTTTATTACATTTTTACACTACCTTTTCGCTCGGAAATTACGTGATACTTGCAGAAACCCTCCGTCTCTCTCACACGTGAGATTACGAGAGATTCGGCTTGACCTCGCACCCAACCCTCGAAACCACAACGTATTTAATGGACAGCCCATAACTTTTGTATGGACACAAGTTCAGAGAAAACTGATCATTCCTTCTGAAAAGGAATCGCCGATCGGAGATGAGAAACTCCCGTATCGTGGTAGCACAGGCACGTTCACAACAAAAATGCAATATATTCTCACAGCCATTGATCAGAACTCGAGCTCAGTTGGTCACGGGCGTCGGGTAGTATTCGAACCGCCTCAAGTACAACTTGAACAAGTTACTGTACTCGTCGATGGATCAAAAGACATGTAGCAATGAGTAATGACCGTGAAACAGTGATTCTCAAACTTTTACCGCATGGCCCCTTTATTTATTTATTGACAGAGCGAAGAAAATAATCAAACATTTCGCATCTTACTTTAGTACAATTAACTCGCACTTTCATATGGTAGCTAATCATCTTTTAATGACATGCGGCTGTCACCCCAACATATCTCAATTAGCCAGGTGTCCCAAATAATCAATTGTTTTCTAGTCTGTTAATTGTGGGAATTGTTGTCTTGGCGTCGTTTTGTCGTGTTGGTCAAAAATAATTAAATAAGTGTCGGGTCGTCTAAAATTTCCGTAGACACTCCGTTTATTATTTAATGAAGTAGGGTTTGAGAGCCGCTGTTACAAAGCGATAGAATTTAAGACTTCTCGATGAGATGACTCATCCGTGCAGTGTAAGGTAAGCGATTGTATAATATATATGTTGTGGTGGATTGTTTTTTTTTTAGTTTTAGCGTTAGGCTACAATCACATCTGTCATTTACTGATCGCCTTTTTTTAAGCACAGATCACAGACAATGACGAATCATGTTTTTAAATATCTAGCCAATATTTTTCACTTTACATTATTACTTATTTTGTTATTGTTCAAGTATTTTAGAATTTGTAATAAATATGATTTATTTAAACGAACGCTGCCATAGTCTCTTAACCAGGGCTTCATAAGGTCTACGTTCGTTTGTATGGATCTTGAACCCATACGGTGTTATTACAAAAAAGTTAAATACGTATTGAACCCTGGCTTTAAAAAGGTCCCGTATTAAATGCACCGCGGTCGCTGAACGTTCGCCGTCTTGCTCTTTTGTCTCGCTTTGGTTACGTTAGTCAGGAAAAATCAATCGCGGAGCGGCGGCGCAGCGGCTTAGCCTTTCCGCTGCCAGCTGAACCCAGGGGGAAAGGGGCGGGGGCCTCAGACTCCCATTGCACGGGTTCAGCGGGCTAGGAGGCGGTATCGCAACCGGGCTGCCTCAGTCGAGTGCGGCGTGGGAAACGACTGCCACCGGGGTATACCGGAGCTTGCTCACGCAACTCCGAGACACTCCCATGGTGCGGCGTAGGTCGTCGTGGAGTTTTAGTCGATTAAAGTCGCCGAAAGACACCGGCAGCTGCCTCCCAGCACGCAGGTGGCGGTCGACTCAGCTCAGGCCCTCCCCCGGGGGCCTGACAGAGTACATGATGGATTTTCTATCCACGTTAAAAAAAAAAGGTTAGACTTGTGAAAAAGGATAACGCGAACTTGCCTCGGGCGAGCGCGGTGCATTTATTAGGAAACTTTTTTAAACCAATTATTTAGTACGTATTTAACTTTTTTTAAATAACACTGTTATGGTTTTGGACAGTCAGCCCGGGAGTTGAGTGACGATTTTACCTGCGACGGTGACATGTTCAGATTAGAGAGGAGGAAGGGCTCTCAAGTATATTTATTGATAAAAAAATATGGGTGCTTAGCGACACATTTTCAATATGAGGGTAGTACTTATCAAAGAGAGTATTGTACTGTGCCTTATCAGTATGAAAAATCTATATAAATAAAAATGATCGTCTTCGTCAGACATTACTTATATAGAGGTGTATATACTGAAAGGGTTTTTTTAAATTATCAATGTTATTTTTTTCGAACTGACTACGCTATCGACCTACCATCGTCTTAACACCTCACCGGACTACTAAGGCGAGCGCTTAAGGCACTCAGCCGATTTTAGTTCATAACTAGCTCAAGGGTGCACGGCACACTTCGGCTTGGGCTGTTGCCTGATACACGTAATTCGCGACCCATCTTAGCTAACCTAAGCTAAGCTAACTATTCATACATATATGAGTTGTTGAAACATATATGTGTACCAAGTATACATACCTCAACAACTCTTATATATGTTTCGTATGAGATAGTTTTCTAAACACTATCAGATTAATAAGGGAAATAAAATAAAACTCTTCCACCTGGCATGTGTAAGCGTGTATGCGTGCACGTGTGTGGAGGTGACATGTGTAATGTTGTCGCAGTGATGTAAGATGTTGTGTCACTGTATCGCGCGAGCAGCGTACTCACAGGCTCCACGCCGAGGGAACGGACCTTGCCGGCTTGAGCCGCTGCCGAGGGGGGCCTAATCTGATGTAATTATCAGTCTTATTCATCCATTTCATACAGGATGTGAGTCAAAAAGTCAACCTTTGCACAACAGTAGGAATGTAATACAGTAACAGATGAAAAAAAAAAACATAACCTCGTCAACTGAATATCTCTACTCTATTGCCTAAAACTAGTAAAGTGGGTTTTATGTACGCGCAATGAAACAACACACATAATCATTATCGAAAGGCGTTCGCTAAACTTTTGTTTACCTGTTACATGATCGGTAAACATTAGAGAGGGATGGGACCGTGTGCGAGGGAGACCGCAAACGTGGCCGCATTGTAGTACGCGCGGACGGGATCAAGCGAGAGGGGTACAAGTAAAAAAAAAATACACAATTAATTTATTTGTCATTCGAGTCCAAAAATCGATAATACGTTAATAGCAAAGTTTAAATCGTTACTTAACCGAGTGAGAATTGTCTTTTTCTTGTGTAAAATTTAGTTGACTGTATTTAATATTTTAAATTTTATAAAGTAACTAGCCGGCCCGGCGGACGTTGTCCCGCCCTGATTATAAAAAAATCCTTGACAAATTATACACCAAAACCTTCCTCATGAATCCCTCTATCCACTGGGGAAACCTGCATGAAAATCCGTTCAGTAGTTTTTGAGTTTATCGCGAACAGACAGACAGACAGACGCGGTAGGAGACTTTGTTTTATACTATGTAATGGTGTATAAGTTAAAATTAATTAATCAATATGTTACTCTGCAACAGCTAAGGTTTTTCTTATCCCGGTGTTGCAGTGTTTCAATACATATAGAAATTGGTCAGACACACATGTGTACCTCTGTTTATTCACTAATTCGTCGAAAGGTTATTAACCAAAAATCTTGTCACCGCGACTTTATAAACAGCAATACAGCACCCTCTATGGAGCAATAGCGTTACTACGTGGAACAATTTGGACATATGGTATATATTTACCTCAGTGGAATCATCACTGGCGAGGTCTACCATGGAACCAGATCCGAGAGCCTCGAATCGATATTGACAAACAAATGGTTAGTAAGTATTAAAAAAAGTCGCAAAAAGCACTCAAAACAATGGAATAATTGTTTCTTGTTGAATTTTCTGTAAATTGAAATTTTTAACATAGTCTGGTTTTCACATCTATATTGACACTCCAAGCAATAACTATAATGATGATGAGCTACAACAAGCTCGATACAAAATATCAGTATTACTTGTACACAGGGTCGCCAGTCTGACGCAGCGTGTCGAGGTCATCGGTGAAGCGAACCCATAAGTTTTTCCCCAATCCAATATATACATTTTTATCGCTCAATGCGTTTTAAGAAGTTTTTAAAAATTACCCTCTTTTCTCTGACTTCATATTTACATACTACACAGCCCATACCACGCGCCCGAATCCAGTCAATTCGGTCAGGCTAAAGACCGACCTAAAAAATACACATATACGTGCAAACAATCCTTATTATCTGCACAACATGCAGTCGGATAAAAAGAAAAAATAATAATGCATCCGGTTCAAATATTTATGTACCTAATGCACGTGAATGTCTTTTGAGACGACTTCAAATTTGACCTTCATAAATTGTATAACGTTAACTTTACTTTGACCATATTTTTAATCTCATTTCCCGGTAAGTTTTATTCTAGATTAGAATCAATTATTTATAATTAATATATACATATATATATATATATCCTTCCCATTTTTTCTACACGGGGAGAACCCTATAGATATGTATCTCGCCGGATAGGTGAGGATGGGTTATGTCCGATTCGCTCGGACTAAAACCCCATGGTACATCTTACACCTTTTGACCGGGAACAGGGACACTACATCTATTCCCCCGGCACTTCATTTGCTATCCTCCCCCTACTACATTTGTTTAATACTAACTACATTATATATATTTCTATAGAGAAATCTCAATGTTTATTAACGTAAGTACTTTATCCTATCTAATAAACTTAACTGACGTACGGACATAGTTCAACTATCGACTACAACAAATAGTTATTACAACAGATAGTACCGCGTATAAAGCCGCCGGCAGAGCTAGTATTATAGTAAATTACATAGAAAGCCTACACTTGCATAATTTCTAGGAATAGTGAAGTAACTTTACGCCGTGCCTTTGTTTAGTAACGTTTCGAACAATCACGTACTTAAATTATTTATCTAGTAAATTCTAAAATGCCTTATCTGGCACGCCCGATGATGCATTCTCATTTGCCGTGCCTTGTTTGATCTATAAATTACGCGTAGTTATGTCTGTTTGTATGTTCATTATTTTTGTCGCAATTATTCCCTAACTTCTTACGGGAGCGCTTTGAAATTCTGATCTGCAACCTTTTTGTGTGACGAAAGATGGTGGGGGATTAACACTATGTCGGGTAGAGTGTTGAAAACACCGGTTCACGTCCGACCGTTGAAGTTAAGCAACGTCGTGCGCGGTCTGTACTTGGATGGGTGACCACGCTTGGGAACACCGCGTGAGGTTCGTTTTTTTTGTACTTTTTTTTAAGTTATCACTTTTTGCCTTTGGTCATAAGCACACGCATACTTTTTTTTTTAATCGTTTTGAATTCTTATTAATGCTATTAATAGCTTAGTATTAAAAGTGGTTTCATTTAAGGTGTAACTTTAATTTTTGGGACTTATTTAACTTATAACTACCGTACCCGCGACTTTGTCTGCGTGGAACCATATGTAAAAAGAAGTGATTAATAAAGTCATCTGAACGTATTAATTTCATTTACTTGTCTACTTTCTCTCGTACTTACGCCGCATCCTCATTAAAACTACAATAAAGCTCGATAGAGTGGACCAATTTTAATGCAACAAACACTAAGTTACTCCCGAGGATATGCTTTACGATTTTCTTGCTGATGGTTTATTGTGTACCCAGCACTTTAGCAGTGATGCGTGTTCATACAGACAGACAGACATACATTTCTAAAAATGTTTAAAATGTATTATATTACATATTCCTAGATACCTGCATTATTACCTATTTTATGTTATAATAATGGTTTATTGTATGTAATTTTACATTAATACGTAATACAGAATCCTAATAAGAGCCATGCAGGCGAATTCTGTTATGACAGTCACCAACAAAAAACAGTGAGTAATTAGCCCGACTTTATTAGTTTTTAACTGGAACGGTAGTGCCGTTCAAACAGAAACTATAAATATCCTTTTTTTTTACATGGGGAAATCCTACTGGATACACCCGGGGGAGAGAGTGTGTTATATCCGACTCGCACGGACTAAAACCCCATGGGTGCCCGCAACAGCCATGATGGGGGACAAGCGATGACGAAGCACTCCGCATGTCGCTCCGACGGCCCGCCCAGAAAGAAAATCCTGGGCCTCCCGCTAAAGAGAGACAGCCTGGCACGCGTAGACTGTCTCCCAGACGAAAACTATAAATATCCTAACAAAGCTAAAGCCTACAGAAAAGTTGTGAAGCTAAAAGATCCTATCAAACTTCCTAATTATATATAATAACCATAAACATATAGTGGTACAACAAAATAATCCCAAGGAGGGTTGACGTCAGGCAGGCGGCCGATCGTAAAAATTAAGCCAAATCATACATCACAACATGCCAAACATGTTGTACCGACCCTACTCAGGTGGGATGAGGGTAAGAAGAAGAAGATTCCTAGACATCTGCAACAATTTTTTTCACGAAAATAAAAAGTACAGACATGATAAAATTACAGACTTATTATATGCCTGAACAGATTTATTGTCTAATCTATAGCTAAAACGAATAATAATACAACATAGATTACTTATGTATGACTAATCGATTATGCGCCCTTTAGCATATTCATATTACCTTAAGACACGTTCTGTCATCAATTGAGACCAAAAATTGTAACAGTATTTCAATTTGCACTATTTCAAAGTGTATAATAAAGGGCACACAAAACTGTAAATTTACAATCGTTGTGATATCGCAATGTATATGTGTTTCTTACTAAGTGCAGTTAGACTTAGTTACCATTGGGTATTAACTCCACTTATTTTGTATGGAATCTACATACACTTTAATTCACGATCATAACAGAATTCTAACTTAATTACTTCTCAAGAAAGGAAAGCAAATACGCCGCCAGAACTAAATAAAAAAAAACATTGTATTTCAATTTGTACTCTTTCAAAATGTATAAAAAACGTGTGCCCACACGTAACTGTCAAATTACAATCGTTGTGATATTGCAGTGTATATGCGTTTCTTATTAAGTGCAGTTAGACTTAGTTGAAAGATACCATTGGGAAATATCTCCACTTATTTTGTAGGGAATCCACATACACTTTAATTCTCAATCATGAGAGGATACTTAGATTACTTTTACTTATCAAATACAAAGCAAATACGCCGCCAGAACTAACTAAAAAAAATTAACTCCGCTCAACGTTGAGTCGTTCCACGCATTGCAAATATCACCTAATAACAATATATAAAGCTGACGGCCACCATCATTGACATTTACGTGTTATAATAAAAGAAAAAAACTTTAGCATCCATATAGAGCAAGCGTAATAATATTTTAAATTCCAAAAATGACCTTTAATAGCTAAAGTCACCTTTACGCCCTCCAGTTGCCTCAATAGAGCATGAAGAATAATATGTAAATATTAAGTAAATAAATATTCGATAAGAATCTAGATCTGATCTATCCATATAGTACTGTATAAATATTATATTAAATGGCTGGCACTAACAAACCTGTGTCGACTAAAAACGTAAACAAAAACATAATTTACTTCGAGAACATCTGAGCAAATAGAGCGTACGTACAGGTGTTTCACGCATCGGTGTTTTTTTTTATAGTAACACGGCAAAATGACTGTTATTACAAAATCTGAAAAACTTGAACAATAACAAATTAAGTAATATAAAATGAGAAGAATTGGCTAGATATAAAAAAAAAATGATTTTCCATTTTCTGTGATTTGTTTCTTAAACAAATAGCCGATGACTAAGTGATGTAATTGTAGCAAGACGCTAAAACGATAAAGTGAAAAACAATCTACCACAACGTATATATTATACAATCGCTTACCTTATACTGTTCACGGATGAGTCATCACATCGAGAAGCTTTAAATTCTATCGCTTTGTGACGGTGGTTCTCAAACCCTACTTCATTCAATAAACACAGTTTTTTTTATTGTAGCATGGCAAAATGACTGCCCTATGCCTGATGGTAAGCACAGTACAAAAGCAATGGCGACCACCGACTGACACATTATCCATCGCCGGTCGCAGCTGTCATACAGGCCTGCGAAAAGATGGATATGTACAGGCTGATCCCGAAACGCGAGCCGCAGAAGCGAATCATTATGACGGGCTTTTGCACCAAATACATGGTGGTTGCGACCCAGTCAGGCTGTAAAACCCTACCACCCAGCAATTTAATTCCATAGGATCTATAATATCAATCAATACAACCGTGAATACGGCAGAACGTTCTATATATTGAACTAGCTTCTGCCCGCGACTTCGATCGCGTGGAATAGTTACTATGCTAACGCTACAAAGAACTGGATTTTAAAACACTCTTCATCGGTGTTCCGCTTCTATTGGTGATGACAGATCATATAGCCTTCCTCGATAAATGAGCTATCTAACACTCAAAGAAGTTTTCAAATCGGACCCGTAGTTTCTGAGATTAGCGCGTTCAGGCTCTTCAAGGCCGACTACACAACACTGATGCTTTTAATATTGCAGTTGTCCATGAGCGACTGTAACCATCTATTGGCAGACGGGCCGTCTGCCCGTTTGCTGCATTTAGGATTTAAAAAAAAGGACGCGAACCTCATGATAGACTCCTCATAATGTCACATACACCAATGATACTGATGGTGTGGCCACGTGAATAAAAAGCCACTAGACTACATATACAGTTTGACATTATAACTGTCCATTCCTGGTTGAAAATCCAGACCAAAGCAAATTGGAAGGTGGTAGGTAATACTAAAGGATGATGGTGGTAGAGCCACACTGAAACTATTACTGGTTTCAGCATGAAAGGGTTGGCTCGCCCGGGGTAGTACCACCCTTTCATAGAAAACCGACGTGAAGTAACAGTGCTTGCATTGTTGCGTTTCGATCGGTCAGTGAGAGCGCCGGAGAACCACCTCCCCTCCCCTCTCTCCTCTCCTCTCACTCCCCTAACGCTTCCCCCCAAGGGTGGCAACGTACTTGCGACTCCTCTGGTGTTGTTAGTGTCCATGGGGACGGTGGTGATCACTTAACATCAGGTGACCCACGTGTTCTTTTACCACCTATGACATCAAAAAAAAGGATATAATGGAGTGCACAGAGTTTCCAAATGTCATGCCATGGACATAGCGAAGTGGAGAAGTATGGAAGGCTAACTCCACCATCATACGGGACAAATAGGAAGAGGGATAATATCTTTAAAAAAAATCCCATTTATACGTCGTCTGCGTCGTTTATTATATTAACTGTTTTGTTTATATCTCAAAGGTAGCGTTTTCGAAGAAAGCTCCCAGACGGCTTGATTTTTTCCGACACTTCCAGCAATTATATTTCAAGCAATTTAGAAAAAATCTGGACAAATTATATACCTAAACCATCCTCGTTAATCACTCTATAGATTAATGAAAATCGTATAAAAATCCGTTTTGTACTTTTCGAGTTCTCGCGAACAGACAGACAGACAAACAGACGTGGCAGAGGACTTTGTATTACAATATGTAGTGATATTGAAGTATATTAATCACCGTTTTCTTTGTACGCTAACTATTTCCTAGCCCAAAAGAAAATTCCACGGAAAATTACGACTCATAAATAGAACAAACACGATAAATCGAATAATCGGAACGGAAATGAGGAAATATCATAACACAAACACCGTATCGTCGTGTCGACGCCTTATAAGGGCGTGAAGGCTATAAAACAAACTGATAAATCTAGAACGGAAATACATTCGAGCGAATTCAGTCGTGTATGAAACCATCCACATACTTGAAAGTTCCAATCGGGGAATATAATCAGATAAGATTTGAAAAGAAAACAAAAAACAATTAACTCGTAACGCATAAAACCGTCCGCCATTGATCTATCACATAAAGCCACCTGCGCGCGCGCTGACCCCAGTCTGTCTGCGACGAACGACGTTCGAACACGTTCGCGAATTTGAATTATTTAAAATATTACTTTTTACCGCGTGATCTATAACAAGGGACTGTTACAAAAAAAAAGAAATACTTGCGTGTACTTTTTTATACTTTGTGTTGGTGATTGTTTTGTTGTGTTTTTTTTTTTTGTAATATCTGTGAACTGTTCGGAATATTTGATTTAAGTAAGTTATTATTAAGTTGAACGGAGCTCGAACGCTTTCTTAAGTGCTTAAGGACATGCATTCCAATTGTCACAAGTCTATATTCATGAGATCAGATAGCATTAATTATGTATGTATATACAAGGTTTATCTACACCCGGCTTAGGTTTTAAAATATCATTTTTTTTTTATCCTTTACCTCCTAACGGGAAAAGCTTTAATCACATATACTATATCATATACAAAGTTGAAACCCCAAATAATAACGGAAACAAAGTGGCATTAAAATGTAGGTATTTTAATCCAAACAAGAGGTCGACTTTGTAAGCTTTGCTTTTGAACATGCAAAAGTAATGCTAAAGCGATTTATTACTTCCTATTCTACAGACAATCGTACAGACCAAATGATAATTCTAAAGATCAATGCCTTAAGTTACAATATAATAACTAAAAGGATAGTATGAACGAAAATCTCTCTGAAAATGACTGTGTAACTTTTTGCGAAAATTCAAACATAATCGATTGGGGAAAAGCGATTTTTTTTAATCAAACTATTTAATTTTACTTCACCTTAAATATTACTTAAGTCACAAATACACACTACTTACATATGTATTTTCTACATTTATTGAAACATTTACTGTATACATTTATCGTAATAATATTAAACTGTGATGTTATCTAGGTTTATACGTATATAATTACTAGCGGACCCGGCAGACATTGTCCCGCCCTGATTATAAAAAAGGCCTTGACAAATCATATACCAAAACGTTCCTCATAAATCACTTTATCCACTGGTGAAAACCGTATGAAAATCCGTTCAGTAGTTTTTGAGTTTATCGCGAACAGACAGACAGACAGACACGGAGGGGACTTTGTTTTATACTATGTGATGATGCCATGTATATTTTCTTCTTCTTCTTACCCTTATCCCACATAAGTAGGGTCGGTACAACATGTTTCTCATGTTGTGGTGTATGATTTGGCTTAATTTTTACGATCGGCCGCCTGCCTGACATCAACCCTCCTTGGGATTATATTGTTGTACCACTGTATTTATGATTATTATTATATAGTTACGAAGTCTGATGGGTTCTTTTAGCCTTACAATTTTTCGTTCCGATTAAAAACGAAGTTCTTCAAGATTATGATTTGCTTGCTGTATTGCTATTTTTATGTAACAGAAAACTAGCCAACTTTAGACTATTCCCGAGGACTGCATTTTCTGGGTTTTTTTTTCAGGGCATTCGTGGTTTCAGAGTTTTCTCAGTAACAGTAATATAATATTAGATATAATAAACCATTATAAAAATCGTTACATAGTATAAAACAAAGTTCCCAACCGCGTCTGTCTGTTTGTCTGTTCGCGATAAACTTTAAAACTACTGAACGGATTTATATGCGGTTTTCACCAGTGGATAAAGTGATTCATGAGGAATGTTTTGGTGTATAATTTGTGAAGGATTTTTTTTTATAATCAGGGCGGGACAACGTCAGCCGCACCCGCTAGTATAAAATATGAAAACTATATTAGAAAAATAAATGCAAACAAAATGGCATGTCAGTGTCACTGCGACAATTATACCATGTATATGTGTGTATATTACCAATATATTTTTGTAAATAATCTCTGTGGCATTCACGACACAGCGCCTATCCCTCTTTCGGTGATTTATCTATGTCGATATGTTGCTATTTTAGATTATTCCACGTTGTCACACCGAATATTTGTTGTCATTAAGTTTATAACGTGTATCTATCCGTCACACTTGATATTGGCTAAACTGCCTACATCGACAGAGGCCATACCCAAAGAAATAATAAGTAAAGGAATGAAATTAATAGGAACTCATAATATTTACCGTCAATAAAAACTTCATAACTTAATCCAATTACGCTTTTCCAGAGATCTCTCATTCTCACGTGGTTTATATCGTTTAACGACTTTCGGTTTCAATTGTAAGCGTTCTGTGGTTATTCTACCTTATGTTTATATTACTTCCTTGCACGTAAAGATAGGTATGCAACGATGAAGTTTAACGTAGTAAGATATATAAGTACCGATTATACTTAAGGAAAACGAAAGGTTTATGAAATTAACTTTAAAAAATCGAGTGTGAGTTCACACGCGATAGAAGTAAAACTTAGTATTCTGATTATGTTCTAAGAGAATGGGACGAATACACTGTGGAGGTGGTAAACAGTAGTTTTCGGCATTATTTTAGCGTGTTCTACCGTCTGTATCATGGCGAGTGTTCTGAAGAGCTATTTAATTTAATCCCTTCCTCTACTTTTCATACCCGAACCACGCGCGCTGGTCTTCGGAGCCATAGTTTTACGGTAAATCCTATCTGGGCACGAACTAAAAAGTTCGCAACTTCTTATCTCTGCCGTACAGTGAAGCTGTGGAACAATCTCCCGGCCAGTGTGTTCCCTCTTTCCTATAATATGGGGTCCTTCAAGCGTAACGTGAAGAGACATTTTTGCAGGCGACATGACAGCGGCGACCGGTGAGGGATAGTGTGTCTCTCGGTGGTCGCCATTGTTTTTAGATTATACTGTGCTCACCATCAGGCACAGTAAAGTCACTTTGCCGAGATCTGATTAAAAAAAAATTGTAATTATCATTACATAGTATAAAACAAAGTTCTCTACCGCGTCTGTCTGTCTGTCTGTTCGCCATAAACTCAAAAACTACTGAACCGATCTTCATGCAGTATTCACCAGTGCGTATTGTGATTCATGATGAACATTTTGGTATACAATCTGCCAAGGATTGTTTTATAATCAGGGCGGGACAACGTCTGCCGTATCCGCTATACTAACAATATAAGTAATACACAACATGCAATAATTTTTAAAAGTGCGCGATAGTCACTACGATGCAACAGAGAATAATATGCTATAATAGATTTCAACATTTTTCTCCCTCTTTCTCCCTCTCTTTGTATATATTTCGAGTATATTAAGAATATACTATCTCACTCTCTCACAGCCTAAAACTTATATACACATTTATAGATGTCTTATTTTCGTAACACATTCTCATGTTACAAAATGTAATTCACATCGTCCCAAAGGAAGGATCGCTTCAAAAATCAATCCAACTAAAGCGTGCAGCATTAATTGTAACAACAAAACGAAATAAAAAAAAAGTACAAATCTACATCTTTTGTACATATAACGCTTTTGTCCGTGTGTATGTGGCTGAACTCCTCCTAAATGGCTGGGCAGGTTTCGATGAAATTTTTTGTGAGTATTCAGGTGGATTCGAGAATGGTTTATAATTACAATTGGACCCGGTAGGTGACGCTGTTGTTGAATTTTAGGATTTTTTTTATTATCACGGCAGGACAACGTCTGCCACGCCGTGCTCACTGGACCCTGGATAGTGGTAGCTACAAGCTCGAAGGACTTAGAAAAACCCTATGACATGGGGTCCTTTGGGGTCCTTCAACGTGAAGAGATACTTACGCAGGCCGGCATGACAGCGGCGACCGGCGATGGATAGTATGTTGGTTGGTTGCCGTTGTTTTTGGATTGTACTGTGCTTACCATCAGGCACTGTACAGTGGTTATGTCGAGATACAATAAAAAAAAATTACAATGTTTTCCCTCACCACACGCTACGATTCAGTTGCAAGGATTCGAACCTACGTCCATCGACGCTCTGTCCGAACAGGCTATCCAATGAAGCCATCGTCGCTTCGCTGTCTCTTAGACAAGTAGTTTCTATACACCGAACGCATACAAAGCGGCACAAATAGAACCATATGAACCTTGATTATAAACAGGCAGTATATATCAGATAATAACGACACGTTCGTAATCGACACTAATACTGTAAGAATTTTTATTGAGAACCGATCGATTAAAAATAAACAAAAACTAATATACGAAATGACCTTCCGAACGGATTTAATTTTATAAATAGACATATTATTAAATACTAAATGATTCCCGCGACTTCGCCTGCGTCGTTTATTATCTCAATCATTTTGTTACATCTGAAAGGGATTCGGCAGCGTTTTCGACGATCGCTCCCAAGCGCCTGGACTTTTTCCGACACTTCCAACATTTATCGTTATATTTGAACCAATTTATAAAAAATCTTGAGAAATTGTACACCTAAACCTTCCTCGTGAATTACTCTATTAAGAAAAACCGCATGAAAATCCGCTCAGTAGTTTTTGAGTTTATCGCGAAATGACATACAGACGCGGCGGAAGACTTTGTTTTATAGTAAGTAGTGATCATTTACAATACTATTCTAACTAGCAATATAAATACATACGTGTGTTTCTTTATTTGTTTATCACGATTTCACGCTTAAACTACTCAACCACTATGAGAAAATATTGACTATAGCTAACTTCAGGGTATCGGTTTTTCGTGACGGTGTGCGCGCGCATCGTAAAAATTTACTCTCAGCATTTTGCCCTAACGCGCCAAAAGAAGTATAACTTCAGAAAATGTACTACTGCAGAAAGATGATGAAATATACGTGAAAGCGATCAAAGCCGCGAGCATAAACTAGTACTGTATACACAGCGGGTGATCCCGGTACGCGACACCTCGCTTGCGGTGGCGTTACAACTGATGTACAATGGTTACAAATTCAATCGAAACAATTACCATATTCTACAACCCGGCGAATAAGCTCCGTTTTAATCAAAACCTCTTTTATATGTTTAATCGTAAAAATGTGTATGTTCATTTATAAATCATTAACAGATTTACACTTTAAACACACGTGTCTTCGAATCAAAGTCACTTTATAGACTCTTTTATTGAGAACTTAATTCATTAAAAATATAAAGACTTGCAGACAAAAGAAAAATAATTTTGTTGATAGAGTTATACATTAGACATCAACGCGCTCAAATTTAATATCTGGTAACATACGTATAGCCTACATTACCGGAGCCTAGGGCCATGAAATTCTACATCCGGATTCCTTATACGCTGTAGGTGTGCAAAGGACAAAGGATTGTAGACAATTCAACCCCTAAGCTGGTAAAAATGGGGATGAAAGTTTGTATGGAAATCCATTATTTTCCAGTCAGTTATTCTTTTCTATATATAGGCTAGCTGACCCAGCCACGCGTTGCTGCAGCTCAATTATTTTCAAAATTAGAACGTGGCGCCATCTATGAGATATCTATAACAACCGGTCCTACAATTTTCTGTCAACAAACTAATTTCAAGCCCCATCTGTTCGAGACTTATGAAACTTACAATTAATAAAAATAATCAACATTGACAATAATTTAATTTGTAAATAAAAAATATTGGGACCATTAATCGACTTATAAATTATCCTATTTCCTAAGTTGGACAAAATTATACATAAATTTCAACTTAGATGAAGATCGGTTGAGTAGTGACACTGGATTTATTAAATATTTAAGATGCAAGATAACGAGTCTAAAATCGCTTGTGTAATATAATAGCTTTCATACGTTGTCTTTTTTTGCACACAACTTATATGGCAAAACATATCTATTGCCACGCAAAAAGTCAATTATTAATAATTCTTATGCCTTCCAAAGCACCATGTGCATTGAAGTCAACGTACCTAAATTTTTTTCGCCAAACCCGGTCCCCTCACCACACGCGACCACACGGTCCGTCTTTCAAATACGCCCCCATTAATAATGGCAGACGTCCGAACGGACCAGTTATGGGGACCGACAAAAAAATGTCCCCGGGCATCGAAACATTCGGAACGGGTAAAAAAATCACCGACACATACCGTACCGAGGCAGAGTCCGTCCGATACTAAACACGAATGCGTCGAAACGGTGACTGTTCGTTAAGGCCTTCAACGACTCCATTTTCATCCTAGTTGTATATATACCCCATATTTTACTATTCGATAAACTAACTTTTTTTTTCTTAATATCATAGAAGGCAAACGAACGGTCACCTGATGTAAAGTGATCACCGCCGTCCATAGACGCTAGCAACACCAGGGGAGTCGCAAGTGCGTTGCCAGCCTGTGTTTGCGGGGAAAGGGGTAGGGGAAGTGTGGAGAGGACAGGAGTAGAGAGGGAAGGGGTGGTGGGCCTCCGGTGCTCTGACAGACCGAACGAAACGCAACAATGCACGCACTGTTACTTCACGTCGGTTTTCTGTGAGAGGGTGGTACTACCCCGAGCGAGCCGACCCATTCATGCTGAAACCAGTAACAGCTTTAGCGTCGCTCTACCACCTTCTAACTTCCTTCTTTGACTTAGTACGCGGCTTTGGATGAACTCGAAATTGTTTTTGGATTGTACTGTGATTACCATCAGGTAAACTGGAGTCACTTTGCTGTGCTACAATAAAAAAAAAATGATAGTAGAACAGGTAGGGTTTTTTGAAGTTTAGTTGCGTTGAGAGGTGTTTTTGGCAAGAGATAAATTTATAATTTCGCATCGTAACATGCTACGCAAGCATGACCGGCTGTATTGGGCTTGCGCGGCTTGCATAAAACTAGCGACGCGTTGTATAGAAGCCTGTGTACATGTAATGTTGATATTTCACAGTTCATCATACGTCTGATTGATTAATAGACTTCATAAAAATGTATATAGTTATTGCTTCGAGTGCCAATACATATGAAAACCACATTAATGTTAATAATTTCAATAAACAAATTCTGTAATTTAAATATTGTCGTTAACACTGTAGGCGGCAAGAGCCACGCTGGAGCTATTACTGGTTAGCTATTTAGTTAGTTAGGAAGCTATTCCTCCTCCCCCCAAACACAGGATGGCAACGCACTTGCGACTCCCCTGGTGTTGCAAGTGTCTATGGACGGTAGCGATCGCTTAACATCACGTGACACACCGTTTCGTTTGCGTCGGATCGTTAAAAAAAAAACATAACATTCCACGCGGACGAAGCCGCAGGCACAGCTAGTCCGTTATATAACCATTATGCCGGTGTGCTAAATATACAAAATGTAATAAAAATTAGATACAGCGTAATATCTTTCGAAGGTAATGTTTTTCCTACGGCATTTTCACAGGTCCACTTGTTGACAATACAGTGGTAACTTAATAGACCACGTGCGATGTCGGCCTTGACACGGTTACCAGTTGAATTCATGTTTCGGTTTCGACATTCACCAGGCAAACGTTTCGGTGTAACCAGACAATGTACAATTTATTTCTATATAGTACAATCAATTGAACACAAATTACATGTTATCCTGTATCTTAAACAAGGTTAATTTAAAAATATGTAAAGGTATATATATTGTCAGTGTGGATTTATTTTGTTAATTTTTTTGTACCAAAATATTAGTAGACGTGCACGCGTTCCATCAAAAACGAAGCGATTACATAATTGATAGTAGCGATATGAATAATCGATCCGGTTTTCGATACTACTGTGGTGTAAGAATATATTTTCGAACTTTACGTTTAAATGAAACAAACAGGTGGGTCACCTGATGTTACGTGATCACCACGGTCCATAGACACTTGCAACGCCAGGGGAGTCGCAAGTGCATTGCCAGCCAGTGTTTGGGGTGAGAGGGAGAAGATGGATGAGGGTAAGGGAAGGTGATCCTCTGGCGCTCTCACTGACCGAACGAAACGCAACAATGCAAGCACTGTTACTTCAGTACGGTTTTCTGTGAGAGGGTGTAACTACGCCCGCGGGCGAGGAATATATTTTTTAAGAGTAGAATTATCATTGTAATCATTGTATTGTAATAAATGATTGAAAGTATGTATTTTATTAATGTAATAAGTTTTATAGAAAAAAATATTTACATAATATCGATCGTATTCAAAACAATATACAACTAACATAATTATTATTTTATAAGAAAGATCAACTAGGCACCGTACTTCATTACATAGTATAAAACAAAGTCCCTTACCGCGTCTGTCTGTCTGTCTGTTCGCGATAAACTCAAAAACTACCGAACGGACTTTCATGCGGTTTTCACCGGTGGATAGAGTGATTGATGGGGAACGTTTTAGTATATCATTTATCAAGGATTTTCCATAATCAGGGCGGGACAACGTCTGCCGGGCCCGCTAGTTTTTTTAATATAATAAATTCAAAACGATTATATTCGATTTACTTTACGTGTGATTTTGACAGTTGCAAGTCTGTGTATTGCATGATTCGTAGAACGTCATTATTACGTCGCTGTGCCCATCCAAAGGAGTAATAAATTATGAAATAGTTTCGTGTGAACTCTACTATTTAGAAATGCGTAACTCGGTAGGCATGTGAACGCTTAATCATTATCACCATCATTACATTGTATATAACAAAGTCCCCTACCGCGTCTGTCTGTCTGTTCGCGATAAACTATAAAACTACTGAACGGATTTTATACGGTTTTCACCAGGGGATAAAGTGATTCTTGAGGAAGGTTTTATTATATAAATTATCAAAGATTTTTTTATAATTAGAGCGGGACAACGTCTACCTGGCCCGCTAGTAATTTATAAAACAAAGCCCTCCGCCGCGTCCGTCTATCACATAGCGATAAACTACAAAAACTTATTGAACGGATTTTCATGCGGGTAGTTTTCATTAGCAGATATAGTGATCCAAGAGAAAGGTGTAGGTATATAATTTGTCAAGATTGTTTGTAAATTGATTAAAATATAACAATATTTGTTGGTTCTGTCGAAAAAAGTCAAGCCGCCTGGGAGGTTTTATCGAAAACGTTGCCTAATTAATCCCTCTGCGATATCGCGGGCACCAGCTAGCTACACATCTATACATACTAGTGGGCGCCCAGTGGTCGACATTCGACCATAATTCATTGATTTTTTAAAGTTTCAACTTTATTAGGGTTCAATGTCAACTTACTTCTATAATCAAAGGTTTTTATCATGGTTACTCAGTTATTATAATAATAGATGTATGTTATAATATCATTGTTGAATGTAGAATGAAAAAGAGTAATTGGAACGTATGAGTAAAATAATACATACAGTCGAGCATAGCAACCTCCTTCACAAACTTTTTTGAAGTCCTTTATTGACAGATGTCAAAATGTCTTTTTTCTTTACATGTGTGTATATGTTGTGTAAAATTGGAGCAGTAGTGTTAGTAATACATATTTTAATTAATTTAATGTACTTCTAATGCATTTTATATAGAATAAATAGCTTTCTGCACTTCTCCTCCATATAAACTTTAACTATGCCAAATTGCACGTTCATCCGTTCGCCCAATTCCGTTAAAAAGGGATACAAAGTATAGGTTTCACGTATTAATATATATGATGATAAGAAAGTAAAACTAACGTGTCTGTACTTTTCTATTTTCGTAAGTGATAAAAGACATTTCAATCATTTTATATATGTCTGTCTGTCTTTCTGTTTGTATGAACACGCATCACTGCTAAAGTACTGGGTTCTCATTAAAATCGGCCTACTCTATCAAAAGTTATTGTAATTTGAATTAGGGCTCGAGTTAAGTACGAGAGAAAAGTAGATACGTAAATGGACTTAATACGTTGAAGTGATTTTATTAATCACTGTTCTTTCAGCTTTTTTTTTTGTCATTGGTGGCAAACGAACATGTGGATCACCTGATGTTAAGTGATCACCACCGTCCATGGACACTTGAGAGGAGAGGGAGAGGAAGGGAGGTGGGCCTCCGGCGCTCTCACTGACCGTACGAAACGTAACAATGCAAGCACTGTTACTTCACGTCGGTTTTCTATGAGAGGGTGGTACTACCCCGGACGAGCCGAACCATTCATGCTCAAATCAGTTATAGTTTCAGCATGGCTCTACCACCATCAGCTAGTAGAAAATAATAAAAAAAACGTTCTTTGCCTCTTTGACATTAGTACAAAATTCAACAAAAACATCGCTTCACATTAGCTAGCGTTAGCATCGCATCGCTCCGTGTACGCGAGCACAATGAATGTCGCAACACAAAAACACCAATTTAAAATCAATATCAAATTTTAATCAAGTCCGCATTAATTTTATTGCTTAAGATATGAAAAAAAAAACGTTTGACCGTTTATTATTTCCAGAGCGAAACTTGTACATAATGAAATTTCATAACCGAGTGAACCGAATATAAACAATGGGTATAAGATTTACGAATTGGTTTAACAGATTTTGTTTTATTAATTTATATATTTTTAACCTTTAACCATGACCTCACAAGAAGTAAAAAGACAATGTGGTCTAATGTAGTGAACACGGTAAACCTAGAGGACTGATTCGCGAGTGCAGCTGCTCGAATACCACCCATTATGTTTTGGCGATAGATTTTGTACTAGGCCTGCCTAGGCATTAGAAAAAAAATTACGAACACGATAGTTTTCTATATCATATAGATTTACTAAAGTAGTAGTAGGCGGTAGAGCCACGCTCAAGCTATTACTGGTTTCAGCATGAATGGGTCGGCTCGCCCGGAGTAGTACCACACTCTCACACAAAAACCGACGTGAAGTAACAGTGCTTGCATTGCTGCGTTTCGTTCGGTCAATGAGACCGTCGGAGGCCCACCTCCCCTCCCCATCCCTCTCCCCATTCCGCTTCCCATCCTCCCCCTCTAACACAGGCTGGCAATGCACTTGCGACTCCCCTGGTGTTGCAAGTATCTACGGACGGTGGTGATCACTTAACATCAGGTGACCCAACTGTTCGTTTGCCATATGTGACATAAAAAAAATGTTAAAGAGTATATAGTTAGACCATCGTATTACTATTAAGTTTTATATTTTAACTAAGTTTTAATCGCGGTATCCCTCGCGTTAATGCAGTAGGTATATTATTCTTTTCTTTGGAAACTGTACGGTTCTGGACGAAAGGTGATGCTTGAAGAATACGAGAATCTTTATCCCAGACAGAGTGTCTGTAGACCCGCGCTGAAGCTATTACTGGAAAATCGGTAATCGTTCGGTAGTTTTTGAGTTTATCGCGAGAAGGCAGACAGACGCGGCAGAGGATTTCGATTTATAATAATATGTAGTAATATCGATTAGGCTCGGCCGTGACCAATGATATTATAACTATATAGATACGTCGATACGATACGATATTTATTTTGTCAAAATATCATACAGGTAACGTATCTTCAGTTATTGTATCATTGATCGTGACCCCTAGAAATGTTTAGGTAGGAGATTAATTCTATCGTGTACGTAATGGTGGCATTTAGAATAAGCCAATGTCGCCGGTCGGCCTCGGACTTCGCTCAAGGATTTTTCCCGGACCCTCGCGCGGCTGTCACGGAGCCTAGAAAATGCCCGACCGCGGATCTGATTTACAGCGTAATTCATGTCATTTAGAGCGGTGGTCGTTCGCTTTCGGCATAACAATCGTGTCGCATCGGTGTGGATAGAGTCGGCACACTCAAGGACGTGTTTCTGTATTCACGGTGCGGCTTTTCCGGGAGCAATATACGACGCTGTTATAATGTAAATAAACGGTTGAGTGTTTACTACACCGTAAGGGACTATCTGTCCAGCCGGTAACAATGCCGTGTATATTTTTCCCGTCTTGTATACTAATGATCGCCCGCGACTTCACTGATAACTGGTTTTATACATACGACTATGTGTTTGTTACGCTTTCGAGCCATAACTGCTCAACCTATCGTCATAAAATATTACATAGTTTTGTTATATCGTAGGAGGCAAACGAACTGGCGGCTCACCTAATGGTAAGAGATTATCACCGTCCAGAGATACTTGTAACACCAGGGGAGTCGCAAAGTGGGAGGGGGAGAGGAGCTCTCACTGACCGAACGAAACGCAGCAATGCAAGCACTGTTACTTCACGTCGGTGTTCTGTGGGCCGGGTGGTACTACCCCGGGTGAGCCGACCTATTAAAACATGATAGGATATGCACAGGCTGATCCCGAAACGCGACCCGCAGAAGCGAATCACTATGACGGGCTTTCATACATATACATGGTGTTTACGACCCGATGATGCAATGATATGTGCGTAAAAGGTGTGAATACTGAGATGACATTTGACAGGAGAGAGTGGAAAAAGAAAACATGTTGTGCCGACCCTACTTAGGTGGGATAAGGGTAATGATGATGATGATGGTGGTTGTGACCCACTCAGGCTGTAAAACCCTACCACACCGTTTTCACCATTCACCTCGTTCGCTATTCATTTCGTTCGTTGCAGTTTATTATTGTTATTATACTATAAATCGAAATGTTGGCTGTTGAAATATCAAAGAATTGTAAATAAATAAATAAATGGTGCTGGTAATTCTTAGACCGAACGTGTTCGAACATATGTTAGTGTCTTAAAATAGCATACTATATCTGATACCATCGTTAGAGGGAATCACAATTCGACGATTAAAACGACGTCGCCATTTTGCCATTCCGTTAAAGTTTAATTTGACAAAAACTTTACATCAATACAATACAAAAGGAAAGCTAGAAAAAAATATATACAGAGTCATGATTTTAAATTCCCAATTATGTTAAACTAGGATTCGCTTCCGACTTTGCTATTCTTGATTTTTTTTTTTTTAAGAAATGTGTAATATAATTGAATCACATTATTCTTAACTTAAAATATTAATGTGAAGAATGAAATTGTTTCACTTCATCTTCTTCTCACCCTTATCCCAGATAAGTAGGGTCGGTACAACATGTTTGTCATGTTGTGGTATATGATTTGGCTTAATTTTTATTATCGGCCGCCTGCCTGACATCAACCCTCTTTGGGATTATTTTGTTGTACCATTGTATTTATGATTATTATTATATAGTTACGAAGTCTGATAGGATCTTATATCCTTACAATTTTTCTGTAGGCTTTAGCTTTGGCAGGGTATTTATAATGTCTGCTTGACCGGCACAACCGTCCCGGTTAGAAAGCAAAATTCTTCAAGATTATGGTTTGCTTGCTATATTGCCATTTTTGACATTTTTATGTATAATTGTTTTATAGTTCGGTATTATGTCCGACAATTGTATGCATATATCTGGGGTAGCATCTAATCTGGACCAGTATTTGTTTCTTGTATAAATATAAATTTGGCGGAACCCTGATGACTATTCTACGGAACCCCTAGGTTCCACGGAACCTAGTTTGGCAATCCCTGGTCTATAGAACACGGAACCCCTGGATCCAATAGTAGGATTTATTTTAGATTAGAGAATTAGATTTACAACAAAGTCCCAAAGGATATTACCGATTTGCCGGATTGCGAACTTAATCGCCATGTCAAGCGGATTTTGTCAAAAGGCTATTATAGAGTGGATCAATATGTGAACGATGGTGACGTCTGGAATTAACTCATCTCCGTGCACCCATTAAAAACGTTTGTGACATTTACCTAATATATTATATATGTTTGTTAAAAGGATAAACCAGATCGAGTTTCTTGCCGGTTCTTCTCGATGACTGGGTTGTTTGTCCGAACCGGTGGTAGTTTTGACGTTCATGAATGCCTTCTTAGGGCCTAAATTGAATAAAGTGTTTTTTTTATTACGATTTATTACCGCTGCACTACGAGAAATATAAAAACACGTAAACGGATTTCGTTAAAATCTTTTATATGAGCGTACACGATTCCAGTAGATTCCAATAAAATTTTATGAACACAAAAATAAGTTACTTATGCAAACCAGACAAGTTATACCACGAAGAACGACCGAGAGCTACCTAAATTTTATACATTATATTGTGATATCGATTCTTAACCTTTCTCGGTAACGCAACGGCCGGAAAAGTGAGTATTGCGTAATCAATGTCAGCGATCGGTCGTGCAAAGTTAATTCTTAATAAAATTACACGCCGAAAAATTGTCAACCTTATTATAGCGTGGATAAAATATTTTTTCTGATAACCTCTCGGCGATATACAGGCTGTATTTTTTTTTCAATAACAATATATACATGCGAGATATTTGTATGAAAAACTTACAAGAAGCGGTTACCGGTCAGTGGTGATCGTGTTAGGATATCGCGCCGATAGACGAAGATTCGAATCCTTGCCAATAAGACGGAGATTTCGTTGAAAAAACAACATGAACATGAATGGTGGTCAGGCAGTCTGGCTAGCTCAAGAACCTTCAAGTTCAAAACTTGTCGCCAGGCTCATATAGGCTGTGTTCCGGCAGCTGCATTTGAGAGCCAGACACACTTAAGGTTTAGCGTGTTTTCCATAAAAAAAAATACATGATTCAATTTAGACCCTGGGATGATACTTATGAACGTCAAAGCTACCATCGGTTCAGACAAACACCCCATTCACCGAGACGAACCGGCAAGAAACTCGATCTGCTTTATATTTTCATGATACCTATTTAAACATAGATCGTTTAAATTTATTTTCTAGTGGATCCACAGAGAGAAGCATTCTTCAAGACACCATCGTTCACATATTGATTCTAAAGACTACCTACAACTTTAGACATAACAACCCGCTTGACATGGTGCTTGAACTCACTATCCGGCAAATCGGTAATGTGTTTTGGGACTTTGTTATACAACCTAACACTATTAACTAAAAAATTGTTTTTGGAGTTAGTGAGCCTGAAGCATGGAATGACCAATTTGTTGCTGTTTCTAGTATTTAAATTACGCTGGTCTTTTACTAGATCAATTATCAAGAATATATTGACAGGGCAGAATTAAGATACCGAATTCCTGAAACTTAGACTGTAATGATTCGCGAGGCCTCATATAAATTGCTCGAACCCTTCGTTTTTGTAATAAGAATATGGTGCCCACCTCAGCTGCTGTCCACCACAACAAAATACCATAAGACATTAAGACAGGCATTAACCTGAGGGGATGGGTCGGGGACCCAGGTTGCATCTCTACAGTAGGACGACGCTTGGTAATTTCACCTTACCAGGCTGCTGCAGGGGCCGTTTCTCAGGTATGACAGCAGGTTCGGCGGATGGTACACCGCAGGGTTTTAGACCGTACTCCGTCGCTTCCTACTGTGAGAGAATAATGCTCGCTAAGGAGGCGGCGGAGAGAGAGAGAGGAAACAGAAAACACTGCTACCCTCCCGCAGTCGACGAACCACACGGCGGCGACGGGTCGGTGACGACCTCCGTCCGCCGTAGTGAGGGCCTGCTGTGAGCGCTGGACACGGGCATGTTTGTCGCCCTGGCAATTCTAACACAGACCCACGTGGTTAAGGCACATTAGTGTTCAGTGCGCCTCCCATCAGTTCGTCAGAGAGGGTCAAGGTCCTGATGAGGCGTCAACACCTGACGGGTCGGGTAGAAGCACTGCAGAGGTCGTTCTCGCCCGCCTGGCAAAATGGTGACAAGAAGAACACCGAGGGGGTTTAGTCAGTAGAAATCTGGCATTCTCACCTGTGCTGCCCGGCTAGGTGCAGATCTCCAAGAGGATTCCCCGCAAAAAAAAAATGGTTTTAGTCCGTGAGAGTCGGGCATAACCCACTCTCTCCCCCGAGATGGTGGCGTATCCAAAAAGGATTTCCCCGCGTTATTATAAAAAAAAAGATCTGTAATATGTTTTAGGACGTTGTTATAAAACTTAACCACCTAAAATCCTGTTGCTGGTCTTACTGAGCCTGAAACATGGAGTAATCATATCTTGGAGCACATTGTCATTTAAAATCAGTTAATATAGTGGTCAAACGACAAAATTTATAAAGTATAGAAAAAAGTTATCTAAGACTCTTTGAAAGGCATTTAACTAGCACTCTTGCAAAATGCTTTCCTAACAAGTAACACGGTTTTGTTTGATTTTTTACTAAGCCGCCGGCGACACCGTACGTAATGATTGGTTAGGTTTCTGCAATTCACTAACACATATGCTTTAAGTACATATGTAATCTTATTAATGAAGTAACCGATACTAGCGACTTTTTTTACTCCTTAAAATGGTTTTGTTATCACATCGATTCTACACATTTCTCCCTTTTATTTTTAATAGCTGTCTGTTCCCGTGACTTCGTCGGCGTGAAGCGTTATGTAAAAAAAAAGTGATTATTTGAATGTATTAAGTTCATTTACTTTTACAATAACTTTTGATAGAGTGGACCTATCGGAATGAGTTAAAGACTAAATATTACTCGAGGATATGCTTTATGACTTTCGTGGTTGAGGTTTTATCGTGAATACAGTACTTTAGAAGTGATGCGTGTTCAATCAAACAGATAGACAGGCATTTCTACAAATTATTGAAATGTATTTTATTACTTATCCCAGGACTCCTGCAACAATTTTTGTCACAAAAATTTAAAAAGTACAAACATGTTAGCTCTATATTCTTCTTCTTCTTACCCTTATCCCACATAAGTAAGGTCGGTACAACATGTTTGTCATGTTGCGGGGTATGATTAGGTTTAATTTTTACGATCGGCCGCCTGCCTGACATCAACCCTCCTTGGGAGTATTTTGTTCTTTTTGTAATAAAATAGTAAATTATATAAATAATGATAAATCAATATAAGGGTTAAAGAAATTTCCACAGACTACATGCATACATATAATGTTGATATCGAAGATAGAAAACCCATTATCAGACAGGCCTCAAGAATTGAGGAATGGTTAGAAATATAAAATAAAAAAGATAGAAGCGTACATACATTTTTTTAAAACTCGATTTAGAGTTTAAAATTCGAAATTTTTCTAAAAAAAACTTTGAAATACGTCTTTGATTTATTTTTTTCTACAAAGGCCAAGTAAAAAAGATGATCGAATGTGGGCCATTTATAAGAAAGCTATGTACGAAAAATATATAAAAGGTGCATTTTTTTTTAATTATATATATTTGAACGGGTAACCAAAAAAATCTCAAAATTTACAATTATTTTATACTAGCCGACCCGTGCCCACTTCGTTGGGCGGTAATAGGCATTATCAAGCTACAACTTTTCTCTAGAACTCAATCATATATGTATATCTCATAATTAAAGAAGTGTTCATAAGAAACGTTTTCGTTCGACCATTTTTCTCCGACTCCCCAGATATTACCCCCTACAACCTCACAAACTTTACCTCTTTATAATGTTAGATTATAGATAATATAATTAGTTAATAGCTTCTCCCCGCGACTTCGTACGCGTGGAATAGTTATTTTGGGCTAAGACGCAGCGGAAGCTCTCAAAAGGAAAAAATACCCCGTTTATAAAATATTTTTCATTGTTGCTCCGCTCCTATTGGTCTTAGCGTGATGATATGTAGCCTATTACACTCATAAATAACGTGGCTTTCTATGGGTAAAAGAATTTTCAAAGTCGGTTTAGTAGTTCCCAAGATTACCCCCTACAACGTCACAAACTCACAAACTTTACCTCTTTATAATATTAGTATAGCCCCTGCCCGCGACTTCGTCCGCGTAGTAATAGTTACTACTCTGGGCTAACAATGACATACAGCAGAAGCTCTAAAAAAAAAAACATTCCGATTTTGAAACATTTTTCATCTGTGCTCCGCTCCTATAGGCCTTAGCGTGATGATATATAGCCTATAACCATTCTCGATGAATGAGTTATATAACACTGAAAAAATTATTCAAATCGGACCAGTAGTTCCTGAGATTACCCCTTACAACGTCACAAACTCACAAACCCACAAACTGTACCTCTTTATAATATTAGTATAGATTAATTTATTTTGAGTAGTACTAAAAATTGAAGGGATAATAAAAAAATTTTTAAAACCATCCGATTTGGCGTGAAACGTCCCAATAAACATCCCTATCTATAGATTTCAGATATTCATTCTATCACGTAAACTACAGGCACAGATAAAAAAAAAAACAGAATATCTCTATTACTTGTATATATGACATACTCTGTGGTTGCACCGCGTGCTATCGTACTTTGACGATCTAAGATATAAATGAACTCGCCACACACCTTTAACATTGTTTTTGAGATCAGCATGTATATAACGAATTTATTGTAAAAATAAACGAATTTTTAATACCCAACTTATCCGACGAGGAGCGCTTACGAACAAAACTTTCCTTTTAAATGTAAAAATGTATGTTCGTTTTTGAAACTTTATTTTTATTAACATTATGTCTTTGATAACGACGCTACGCACTGTTTGGGGTCTCTTGACCCGTATGAGGTATTTTTTAGCTTTTTTTTTTAATATTTATTGTTTTTATGTTCTTTGGTCATATTTTGCATGTATTTATGTTAACAAAAACCGACTACACTGTATAAGAAATGCACAAGAACGTGCATTACCATAGTTAGGTAGCTACGTTTTTAAAAAAATATTATCGTAGGCAAACGAACAGACGGGTCACCTGATGGTAAGTGATCACCGCCGTCCATAGACACTGGCAACAGCAGGGGAGTCGCAAGTGCCAGCCTGTGTTTGGCGGGAGGGAGGAGTGGGGGACGCGGGAAGGGGGAAGAAGAGATGGGTCTCAGACGCTCTCACTGACCAAACAAAACGCAACAATGCTAGGCACTGTTACTTCACGACGGTGTGACTGTGGGTCGGGTGGTAGTAACCAGGGCGAGCCGACCCATTCATGCTGAAACCAGCAGCAGGGGAGTCGCAAGTGCCAGCCTGTGTTTGGCGGGAGGGAGGAGTGGGGGACGCGGGAAGGGGGAAGAAGAGATGGGTCTCAGACGCTCTCACTGACCAAACAAAACGCAACAATGCTAGGCACTGTTACTTCACGACGGTGTGACTGTGGGTCGGGTGATAGTAGCCAGGGGGAGCCGACCCATTCATGCTGAAACCAGTAGTAGCTTCAGCGTGAGGCTACCACCTAGTCTTGGACTAAGCGTATCACACAATCTGAATCACAATACATTACCTGTTCGATTTTGAGTTATTCCCTACTGTATCCCCTAGGAAATCTAAAAAGGTTCACTGTCAATCGAGTTGATATGGGACCTTTTGAAAAAATTCACTGGGCAGGAGGTAAATTTATAATTTCCCTTCATGACATGCTAGTAAGCGTGACCGATCGTATTTCTTTTGCGCAGCTTGCGTGATACTAACGACGCGTAGTCTAAGAGCCTGTGTACATATAATATTGATGTTATGAATTATATTAACTGTACAAAAATGTATATAATTATTGTTCGGCGTGCCAATAGATTTGAAAACCAGACCAATTGATAAACTTATTATATTATTTAAACGGTGGTAGAGCTACGCTGAAGATATTAATGGTTTCAGCATTAATGGGTCGTCTCGCCCGGGGTAGTACCACCCGACACACAGAAAACCGACGTGAAGTAACAGTGCTTGCTTTGTTGCGTTTCGTTCGGTCAATGAGAGCGCCGGAAGCTCGCCTCCCTTCTCCACCCCCCTTCCCTTACTCCCCTCTCCCCCGAGACAGGTTGGCAACGCACTTGCGACTCCCCTGGTGTTGCAAGTGTTTATGGACGGTAGTGATCACTTAACATCAGGTGACTCACCTGTCCGTTTGCCTCCTATGATATAAAAAAAAACACTTATAAATTATGAAATGTAAGTAGTCCGGTGAAGCTGTTAAGACTTTGCTAGGTCAATAGCGTAAACAGTTCGAAAAAAAAAAGGTATGTGTGCGATTCACACACGATAGAAGTGAAACTTCAGTAAATCGACAAAATAATGAAATTAATATATATATAACAAGGGTAGGATAATTACAAAGTTTATTTGTTTAAAAATGAAAGAATTTTGAATAATTTTAAAAAATATTTTCACTTCAATAAAATAATAAACTTACGATGAAAAAATTCTTTACGTTTTAATCTAGTTACTCTACATCGTAAATAAAAAATCCGTTCGAAAATAATAACCGCCATAATTTTGTAACCGACGAACGAAAATACCGCGAAAAGTTGTTACGTCACGAACCTGTCGTTTTTCCGTTGCATCCGGTTTGAAATCACAACGATTCTAAAGAGGTTTCACTTCAAACAAAAATTAAAAGAAATTTAAATAATTCACACCGTAATTAAATTTATAATTCAAAACAGAACACAATTATTGTACTGTATAATAATATTGAGTTTCGACTTCTGTCGGACTGTGGCTGATGGTAGTCACAGTGTAGTTAAAAATCGAAGCAGTCATAAATACTACTGACAGAAGTGAAACAGAAAACAATGGAATTTAAACTGTGGTCCCTTTTGAATTTTTAAATTAATTATAGTGTGAATTTATTTAAAACTCAATTTGTATATCGAAATTATTATCATTACTCTCTGCTTCACATCTATTATCATCTATTACTCCGGATAGTAATTATATACTTTTTTTTTAATAGAGTTTATTAACTCATCAAACGTACCATGGGCTGCCCAACCTCAATACAAAATATCAATTTTTCTTCTTGTTTTTCGAACTGACTACGCTATTGACCTAGTAAGGTCTTAACAGCTTCCCCGGACTACTAAGGCGAGCGCTTAGGGCACTCAGCCGATTTAGATTTCACAACTAGTTCAAGGGTGCACGCCACACCTCGGCTTAGGCTGTCGCCTGACCCGGACAGTGTCCTCGGCGGCGGCCTTCACGCTCGCCGGCTCCCTGCCCTGGGAGCTGGAGGCAGGAGTTCTCGCCGCCGTGTACGAGTTCACGGCGGCGAGGAAACGAAGGGGGGAGCCTCCGGCTCCCAGGGAGGTAGAGGCGGAGAGACGGCGTCTCAGGGGGGACGCCGTCGAAAGGTGGCAGCAGGACCTGGCGGACGAGCGATTCGGGCGGTTCACAGTGGACGCCGTCCGCCCGGTCCTGCGGGAGTGGACTGCCAGGGAGTGGGGCTCCCTGACGTTCCGACTGGTGCAGGTACTCACCGGACACGGTTGTTTCGGGTGGTACCTGCACCGGATCGCACGCAGGGAGCCGACGGCCGCCTGCCACGAGTGCGGCGTTGACGAAGATACCGCGCAGCACACGCTGTCTGAGTGTGCTGCGTGGGGGGAGCAGCAACGCATTCTGGCGGCGGCCGTGGGAACGGACTTATCGCTGCCGAGCGTGGTTTCGGCCATGCTCGGCAGCGAACAGGCTTGGCGAGCGATGGCCTCCTTCTGTGAGGAGGTCGTCTCGCAGAAGGAGGTGGCGGAGAGGGCCCGCGAGGCAGACCCTGAAACCGGCCGTCTCCGCCAAAGGAGGACAGGCAGGAGGAGAAGGCGCTTCGCCCAACTCCTCCTGCCATCGTAGCCGGACCTGAGGGGATGGGCCGGGGGGCCCATCTCCTCATTGCACAGGTCCGGCGGACGAGGGGGGGCAGCCGGTGTGTACCCGGTCTGTCCCTCTATAGGTAGGAGCCCGGCGGTCACCTTCCGCCGGGCGGACCGTGGGGGCGGCTCTACAAGGTTGATTAGCTTGTTCGATCCCTTGCCGCCCCCACATAACGGTCTGTCGGTACACCGTGGGGTTTTAGTCTGTGCGAGTCGGACATAACCCACCCTCTCCCCCGGGGGGGTGGCGTATCCATAAGGGATTTCCCCAGCTGTCGCCTGATACATGCAATTCGCGACCTATCTGAGCTAACCTTTTTTTTTTACATGGGGAAATCTCTACAGATTCCCCCCCTAGCCGGGCAGCTGAGGGTGGGGTATGTCCGACTTGCACGGACTAAACCCCATGGTGCCTTCAATCACCTATAGAGCGGGGAGCAGGAGCTGCCGAACTGGCATTGCGTCTACTCCCCGGTAGGTGTCGGCCCCTCATCAGGAGCCTCGTCGCGGTTGAGGGGTCAAAATCGTAGACCCATCAGGAGGTGCGAGAGTTGCCCTCCCCGACGATCGTAGGAGGCGCATTATGCCACACGGGCCTGTGCATATATTCTGCCAGGGCGACGGACGTTCCCGCTTCCGCCGCCCATCTGAGCTAACCTAAGCTAAGCTAACTATAACTACTCATACATATATGAGTTGTTGAAACGTATATGTATACCGAGCATACATACCTCAACAACTCTTATATATATTTCGTATCGTATAATTTTCTAAACTATTTCAATTTGATAAGGGATACCAAATATCAATATTACACGTACACAGGCTATATTATACTACGCGTGGCTAGGCTGACGCAAACCGCGCATGCACAATACGGTCGGTCGGTCACGCTTACTAGCATATAATGACGAAGAATTAATAAACTTTACTCCTGCCAAAAAGTAACCGCTCAACGCACCTAAACAAGTTCTCAGTTTAAAAAAAAGTCTATTCCGTTTCAATTGTGTCATTTAAAATGAAAATACACGTAAAGAATCTGTGCCCGAGGTCGTAATGGGTACACGAGAATCGCGGTGAACAGGTTCGCAAGTCCCGAACCCACGCTTACGCAATACTCGTTAAATGGCATACCTTTGTATTGCGGACGTTTGTGGGGCATTTTTTTTTTCTCTATAGGTATATGTACTACTAACTGTGCCCGCGACTTTGTCCGCGTGGGACTTTATATAACAAAACACTGATTAATAAAGGCATCCGAATGTATTAATTCCATTTAATTACCTACTTTTCTCTCGTACTTAAGTCGCGTCGGCATGAAAATTACATTAACTCTTGATAGACTAAAGCGATTTTAATGAAACGAAGGTTAAATGTTACTCGAGGATATCCTTTATGATTTTCTTGAGGAGGTTTTATCATCAACGCAGTATTTTAGCAATGTACGTATAGCAATATATGTATATAACTACATAACAAAAAATAGTGAACTTTTGTGATATATGAAGAAAAAGGAAACAAAAAAAAACCGACGTGACGCGGTGTTCCCACCCGGTCACCCATTCGAGTACAGACCGCGCGCAACGTTGGTTAACTTCAGTGATCGGACGTGAACCGGTGTTTCCAACACTCTATCCGACACAGTAAGCCAACGTGCCGCGGTGTAGTCAGGCGGTCACCCATCCGAGTACTGACCGCGCGCGACGTTGCGTAACTTCGGTGATCAGACGAGAAGCGGTGTTTTCCGACACAGTAAGCCAACGTGACACGGTGTAGTCAGGCGGTCACCCATCCGAGTACTTACCGCGCGCGACGTTGCGTAACTTCGGTGATCAGACGAGAAGCGGTGTTTTCCGACACAGTAAGCCAACGTGACACGGTGTAGTCAGGCGGTCACCCATCCGAGTACTTACCGCGCGTGACGTTGTTTCACTTCGGTGATCGGACGAGAAGCGGTGTTTCCAACACTCTATCCGACACAGTAAGCCAACGTGACGCGGTGTTGTCAGGCGGTCACCCATCCGAGTACTGACCGCGCACGACGTTGCTTCACTACGGTGATCGGACGAGAAGCAGTGTTAAAAGTTAAAAGCCACGGGCACAGATTATCAATAAACGAAACATAATTATAAATGCATATCGTGAACCTCGTTAGAACTTGCAAATAAACATCAATCTGCATATAATTTTACATTTATTGAACCGGTTATGCAAAAACTACTCCACAATATCTATTCGAATTACAATATTAACGGTAGTCGCTTATATATATTTATAAAATCCGTTGTACGTATGTTCATATTTATTCTTCACCTAATATTTAATGAGACACCTCTGACGTTGCAAGCGTCCATAGGCCACGGTGACTGCTTAACATTAAGCGGTGCGAACGCATGTTTGCGACTATAGTGTAAAAAAAAAATCTTCTAGTAAACCGCTAGACCGATTTAGATACGTTTTTCCGTACTTACGGGTTCATATGGATGGTCGAATTATTAAAATAGAACAAACAAACAGACTCACATTCGCATTTATTATATTATTTAAGATTGGTACATGAATGAATGGGCGAATACTTTATTGCACGTTTTACTTAGTAGGTACTTAGTAGTGGCGAGCTTACTGCCATAAGGTATTTTCTTCCAGCTAACCAGCGCTATTGCTATATATACATAAACATAATAAGAATGTACATCTAAATTGAATTATTTTTGATGTGATATGTATGGGATGATCTGGATGGAGATTACGTCAACAATATTTATTTATATAATTTAATTAGCGGACCCGGCAGACGTTGTCCCGCCCTGATCATAAAAAAATCCTAGACAAATTATATACTAAAACCTTCCTCATGAATCACTTTAGCTACTGGTGAAAGCCGCATGACAATCCGTTCAGTAGTTTTTGAGTTTATCGCGAACAGACAGACAGACAGACGCGGTAGGGGACTTTGTTTTATACTATGTAATGATGATAATGATTTATTTATTAAGCAAAACAAATTTATAAATCTATACTTATATTATTATTATAAAGAGGTAATGTTTGTGAGTTTGTGACGTTGTAGGGTGTAATATCTGGATGTGCCTAAACCGATTTTGAAAATTATTTTACCAATAGAAAGCCACGTTATTTGCGACTGTCATGTCATAGTCATAGTCGATAAATGAAAGGACTTTTTTGTGGTAAAGTCGGATTTGCAAAGTAAGTCGGAGAAAAAACGGTCGAACGAAAACGTTTCTTACGAACGCTGCCTTAACGATGAGAGATATACGACTGAGTTGTAAAGAAAAGTTGTAGAGCTTGATAATCTCTACAAAAAAGCCTTCATATGACTAACTTCAAGGTTTTTTTTATTATCAGTGCGGGTCAACGTCCGCCGTGCCCGCTACTACTTATATAAATGTTTACGTAAATATGGGAAAAGTGGCGGGTAAGAACATTGCTTAATTTTGCTGACACAGGGGGAGGGGGCGGTCGGAAACTATAAAAAAAAAATCTACTTACGTAATACTTGAAAGATCCCATAGTCTACAATTTAGCTTTTTTTTTAAAAATGATAACTTATAATTTAACGAGAAGAAATCGCGGTCGTTTGTCTGTATATAAAAATTAATGAACATATATACATATATATAGAAATAATTAACCGTATAAACTCCAAAATGACTCTAAATAAAATATAAACACCTCGATAGAGATGACATCATCGCTGTATATAAAATATGCATCCGAACAAGATACAATAATATTACATTCCTTTTTCGGTGAATTAAAGGTTTGTTTACAATCAAATTTGATATTTAGTTGCGATTTCCTTGAAGATATTAACAGAGGAGGCAGACTGTTAAGTAGAGTTGTCGAAACATACATATATGGCTTATAGATCGCAGGACGTCACTAGAGAACTGTTAATCATTCTATGGTCATTAATATTCTAGCTATTGGCCGCGGTTTCGTCATCTATCCAAATCAAATGAAATCAAACACACTTTACACAATTTAGGCCTTAAAATGGTGCTTATGAACGCCAAAACTACCAACGGTTTGGAAAAACAACCCAGTCATCGAAAAGAACAGGCTTGAACTCGATCTGGTTTATCTTTTCATCATCATCATCATCATCACCAGCCTGTAAGAGACCCACTGCAGGGCCATAAGCCTCTTCGCGAAGGAAGGTATGGGCGTAATCACCACGCCAGCCCACGACGTATTGGCGATCTCAAACTCTGAGAAATCCACAGTTCTATGTTTTCCCACATACTACAAGAACATTCCTCAGGTTCAGGTTTCCTCACGATGTTTTCCTTCACCGTCAGCCGATAGTGTTACCAATTTAACATCAGTAAATGTACGCGAATTCCGAAAAACTCGTTGGTACATGCCGGGATTCGAACATGCGGACATCTAAATAATATTCCACCGGTCAAACCACTAGGCCACCATGTTCCATGGTACATACATATTTCTACAAACATTGTTACTCTCGTTTTTGGTAGACGCGTAGAGCGGGGCGTACTTCCATACATCACCATCGTTCACACAGTGATCCAGTCCATAATAAATAGCCTTTGGACATTAAAACCCGCTTGACATGGTGCTTCAATCGGTAATGTGCTTTGGGACGTTGTTATAAAACCTAACACTATTACCTAAAAAAAACTGTTACAGGTCTTAGTAAGCCTGAGAAACATTTTTTTTATGTCATAGGTGGCAAACGAACAGTTGGGTCACCTGATGTTAAGTGATCACCACCATCCATGGTCACTGACAACACCAGAGGAGTCGCAAGTGCGTTGCCACCTTTAGGGGGGTAGGGTTGAGGAGGGGGAGAGGGAGGGGAGAGAGGAGAGCGGAGGGGAGGTGGGCCTCCGGCGCTCTCACTGACCGAACGAAGCAAGCACTGTTACTTCACGTCGGTTTTCTATGAGAGGGTGGTACTACCCCGGACGAGCCGACCCATTCATGCTGAAACCAGTAATAGTTTCAGCGTGGCTCTACCACCATACAACATGGAATGACCAAGTTGTTATTGTTTCTAGTATTATGTCGCTCTTGTAGTAACACCAGTTTATCTAAGTTTTTGCGGACATACATTCGATTATCAAGAATGTATTTGAAGGAAAGAGTAAATATACCGACTTCCCTTGGAATCTGGAAAGCTTTTGGCGGGACCTTGAAATGTCATGTAGTGAATTATTTTATATTTTATTCATAATCTTGCGTTATTTATCAAGAGTGCCACCGTCTTGTTAGTTCGTTGAAATTATCGCAAGAAACTTGTAACAGCATTAACTTCTTGACAATGAGAGTATACGATCTATTAGAAGATTAAATGCCGAAAAGAACCGACAAACCCACGTATTTATGTGACAAACCTAAACCTACGACGGTGGTAGAGCCACACTGAAACTATTACTGGTTTCAGCATGAATGGGTCGGCTCGCCCGGGGTAGTACCGCCCTCCCATAGAAAACCGACGTGAAGTAATAGTGCTTGCATTGTTGCGTTTCGTTCGGTCAGTGAGAGCGCCGGAGGCCCACTCCCCTCCCTTTTCCTCTCTCCTCTCCCTCCCCTAACCCTTCCCCCCATAAAGGTGGTAACGCACTTGTGACTCCTCTGATGTTGTTAGTATCCATGGACGGTGGTGATCACTTAACATCAGGTGACACACCTGTTCGTTTGCCATCTATGACATAAAAATAATAATAATATTAGTAACGTTTGAAAGAGTCGTTCAAACTGAAATCTCTATACAGCGTCCCCCGAGACAACTTTTCCAATAAGTCGATTTGCTAGCACATTAAAGATACCGTTCGCCATATATCCGGACACGTATCCGCGGGTACAAGCTTGTATATTACGTGTGAGCCTTAAGTAATAAAATATACTATATTACATGGAAAAAGCCCGACACCAGTTCAAGACCGGATTGTGACGAGACGACGACTTCATAAAACCGGCCACTATTAGTTATCGAGGATTCAGAGCGTATGGTAAACGATATGTTTGCGGCAATAATCTCTTACTAAGACTATGATGTACTTGACCTGACCTGATACCTGATGTAGAGTATAAAAATTCAGCATTTTTTTTTTATATTTCATAGTAGGCAAACGAAAGGCGGTTCACCTGATGTTTATTAAGTTACTAGCCGACCCGTGCCCACTTCGTTGGGCGGTAATACGTAAGCGTGGAATGGTTATTTTGCGCTAAAACGCAGCGGAAGCTTTGAAAAGGAAAAAAATACCCCGATTTTGCAACATGCTTCATTGCTGCTCCGCTCCTATATGTCTTAGCGTGATGATATATAGCCTATAACCTTCCCTGATAAATGAGCTATATAACACTGAAAGAATTTTCCAAATCAGACCAGTATTTCCTTTTTTTTTTTTTTACAACGTCACAAACTCTACCTCTTTATAATATTAGTATAGATTA
>MU159318.1:80082-146929 GCA_015888305.1 Antheraea pernyi | reverse complement strand
CCCCGGGCCGAGCCGTCCCATTAATGCTGAAACCAGTAATAGCTTCAACGTGGCTCTACCACCTACCATATTATTCATAGTTTTAGTTAGTAAACATCAGATGCGACTCTGGTCAAATGCTATAAACCCTATAAAGTTTAAAAGAGGGTAGATTGAAACCCTACAGTAAACTCGGAGGTATAGATGAACGGAAAACATCACGAGAGAAACATAAGGCAGTGGTAGAGCATTCCCTAAGGCACGCAAAGCTAGCTACCATACTTTTAGCTGAAAATCTTTTTATTGTCAAGCGCTGATACCTATATCGTATTATTATAAAAAAGTTAAATACGTATTGAATACTTGCTTTGAAAAGGTTTCGTATTAAATGCACCGCGGTCGCTGAATGTTCGCCATCTTGCTCTCTTGTCTCACTTTGGTTAGACTTGCGAAAAACGATAACGCAAACTTGCCTCGGGCGAGCGTAGCGCATTTAATACGAAACCTTTTTAAAGGAAGTATTTAATACGTATTTAACTTTTTTTGTAATAACACCCATTAAGTATAGTACACTTACACATATCACCTCCACACACATGCGCGCATACACGCTTACACTTGCAAGTGGAAGGGTTTTATATTTTCCCCTTATCGAATAGAAATAGTTTAGGAAATTATCCGATACGAAATATATATAAGGGTTGTTATGGTATGTATGTTTGGTACACATAAATGTTTCAACAACTCATATATGTATGAATAGTTAGTTTAGCTTAGCTCAGATAGGTCGCGAATTGTATGTATCAGGCAACAGCCCGAGCCGAGGTGTGCCGTGCACCCTTGAGCTTGTTGTCAAATAAAATCGGCTGAGTGCCTTAAGCGCTCGCCTTAGTAGTCCGGTGAAGCTGTTAGTTAAGACATTGGTAGGTCAATAGCGTAGTCAGTTCGAAAAAAAAACCATAAAGTATAAAACACATTCTATCGACAAGTCATCGCAACAACTCATACCAGTGAATCCTAATCAACATTTTCTATTCTTTACACAGATTATCTGAGGGGACACACCCGAAAATGTTAACAGGCTAAAAACGCCACAGATAAAATGTCCACACTAACGGAAACCAGTAGAATCGTCCTAATTTTTATACTCACAAATATAATCGTACCGCACAAGAGCGACAACGATGTAGCGATTAACGACGTAGATATAAAAAACGTGATGCAAGATGAGCATAGACTATACAACGATGACATAAATTATACATCAGAACTTGACACGGCCAATACAACAGAAGCTTACAATACCACCGATGTACCTGAGGCTATAATAGGTGGTCCGAAAACCAAAGAAACAGACGAAGAATACGACGAAGTCAAGGTTGGAACCGAGACGGCTGACGTCACGGAGGGCAACGATCACACCGTATCGAACCAAGACAATAGTGTTGACAGAGCGGATGACGATGTTTACAATATAAGTAACACAAATTACTACGACGGGCGGGTGAGTTTTGTAAACTAGAAACTAAACTGTAACTTTAAGTTAAACAAAACGATTTAAGTTTCCTTTAATTGTGTAAATAACACTGCATTGATTTCACGTCTTATTAGCAATTGGGATCCCTTAGGATGCTTTTTTTTTACTAGGGGACATCCTACATGGGATACACCTCCCACTGCCGGGGGACAGTGAGAGGGTTATGCCGGACTCTTACCGGCTAAAACCCCTAGGCCGCTCGTGCGCGTATGTAGACCAGGGTACGGGCTCACGATTAGCATGCATCGATGCCCTGGTCGCGCGCCTGGGTCACCCGTAGATGTGCGGACGGGAACCCTCGTCTCGAGAGAGAGGATATTCCTCTCCCTCCTGCTTCCTATTGAAGGTGCGGCTAGCCGTGCTTCAACTCTCGGGTACTCCATTCTGCGGCAACAGATGCCCCCGCGTGTGTCGCCTGGAGTTTAGTTAGGGGGGCCTTTGATGGTGAACGGCACCCCCTCTGCGGCTTCTGCGGCCGCCTCTACCGCGTCGAGCAGCAGGAGCATCAGCAGCTCTCTCACGCTGCCTCTAGGCCTCCTCCTTCTGGGAGACTACGCCCTCGCAGAAGCTCAAAACAGCGTTCCATGCCCTCTCACTACCGACCATGGAACGGATCACTGCCGGCGGAGAGAGGTCATCGCCCACTATCGCTGTGAGCTCCCCACGCTCGTTGGCCCATCCCTTAGGATGCTTAGAATAACATATATTATTAAAGATTCAAATAACCTCACGCCTTCCAATGATTTCCACGTTTATACATATTATAAGAATGTAAATCTAACGTGTCTAAACTTTTTAGATGTTTGTGAACAAAATTGTTGCAGTTGTCTGTCTTAGTTTTAAAAAATGTCTGTCTGTCTTTCGGTTTGACACGCATCATTGCTAAAGTGCTGCGTTCACGATAATACCCAACTAAGAAATCATACAGCACATCGTCAAAAAACATCTAGCCTTGAGGTTAGTAAAATCGGTTCACTCTATCAAAAGTTATTGTAATTTCAATGACGACGCGACTTAAGCACGAGAAAGAAGTAGATAAGTAAATGGACTTGGAAAACATTCAGATGCCTTTTACATTAGGTTCCACGTCGCGGGCACAGCTAGTACAATATAATCGTACAGTTTCCATAAGAACTCAATGACTATTGACGCGAGCTACGTCAGCCTATCCGAATGAGGAAATTCTAAACGGTCGTCAAGTGAATCTCCAATAATAATTAATATTTTCATGACAATTTCAGGTAGAAACAACTTCAGTATTAACGACAACGAGACAAACCGAAGACGAAGACTCAATCTTTGAAAGGACACCCGAGTTGGAAGATGATCAAGGCTCAAGCGAACAACGGGGCAGTAACTTTGAAATTTGTAGGTATTTTAGGTAGATGCTTCTAGAAATAATCTTACATACCATTATTATGAACATCAATATCATTACATAGTATAAAACAAAGTCCCCTACCGCGTCTGTCTGTCTGTCTGTTCGCGATAAACTCAAAAACTACTGAACGGATCTTTATGCGGTTTTCACTAGTGGATAAAGTGAAGCACGAGGAACATTTTGGTATATAATTTGTCCAGGATTTTTTTTAATAATCAGGGCGGGACAACGTCTGCCGGGCCCGCTAGTCTATACTAATATTATAAAGCTGGCAGATTTGTTTGTTTGTTTGGTTGAACGCGTTAAACTCAAGTACTACCGGTCCGGTTTGAAAAACTCTTTCAGTGTTAGCTCATTTATCGAGGAAGGCTATAGGCTATATATCATCACCCTAAGACCAGTTTGAGCGGAGCACTAATGAAGAATGTTTCAAAATCGGTGTGTTCTTTTCCCGACAAGAGCTTCCGCTGCGTGTTAGCGTTAGCCCAAATTACCTATTGCACGCGGGCGAAGTCTACCCACCTAGTTTAAGATATGATTATGTAGAATAGTTTGTTGAATGGATTTCTTCGATTATACGTTGTAAAAAGTTTTTTTTTTCGAACTGTTTACGCTACTGACCTAGCAAGGTCTTAACAGCTTCACTGGACTACCGTTGTAAAAAGTGGACTTGGCTATAAATACCATTATCAGATAACATTTAATATTACTGGAGTTTATACCTTTAAATAACCAGGCTTTTATAAAAACAAGGTATCATTTTCAGCTGATCAAGGTGACATCGACCCGGATCAGAGAAACTACGAGCCCTCGAATCTTCCTCCGACAAGCAAGTCATCGACACTTCGGGGTTGGTTGGAGGACTCGTGGCTACGTCCACCCGCTGCTGTCCTGGTACCGTTGCGACCGATGGCGCTGAACAGAGCTCTGGCGGTTTGGAAGGATGTCACAGTGGAGAATTTAAACGTTTCTGACATCGTCATAGTTGGCTACGATTCTAACGGTAAGACTATTACTTCTTCGGCCTTCATTACTCAGACACACTCAGACAGCGTGTGCTGCGCGGTATCTTCGTCAGCGCCGCACTTGTGGCAGGCGGCCGTCGGCTCCCTGCGTGCAATGCGGTGCAGGTACTACCCGAAACAACCCACTCCCTGGTCAACCACTCCCGCAGGACCGGGCGGACGGCGTCTATTGTAAACCGTCCGAACCGCTCGTCCACCAGGTCCTGCTGCCACCTTTCGACGACGTCTCCTGTGTAAAGTTCGGCGCGTAAAGTTTAGGCACCCCGGCTCTAAGTTATCACGAGCCACTAGTGTCACTTTTAGAATTAAGCGGTAATGGTAACGCGTGTACGATGTAACTTTATCTATTTAGTAAAAATGTATAATAAACAGTATTTTTGAAGTTAGACTTCTTTTGGCGCGTTAGGGAAAAATGATGAGAGTAAATTTTTACGATACGCGCGCACACCGTCACGAAAAACCGACGCCCTGAAGTTAGCCATAGTCAACCTTTCCTATTGTTAGTGTCGTTTTCTCTACAAACGTAGAGTAAGGCGAAAGATAAAACTTTTGAAAAGATTTTTATCTTGTTACCCCAAAGAAGTATAACTTGTAAAGCGTGTACATAAGTACACACACACTTTTTTTTAATATATTGTAACGAACAATTTCTACCTATACTAGAATGTTACTTAAAGTAATAAAAAAAAAATTGCTAAATCACACTCTCTCTCTCCTAGTTCTCTTGAACCGACACTCTGATGAAGACCGATTTTTTTTAGAAAATAAATAGTCAGTCATAAAAGCAATTGACTGACTAGTCACTAGGCAGCTGTCAAAAACAGACAGTACCGCGAGTTGTTATTATTCGTGTTACGTGTATTAAAAGATGAGGCAACAAATACAGGTTTACAAAATCGGGCATGGTGTATATCGCGTGCTATCAATTTAAAGACCAATGCAAAAAAGGTAGTCTACTGTTTGATCATATTAAACTTTTTATATTCGTAGGTCCGTTCATATGTTAAGACTTTTACTACGAACATAAGAGCGTATTCTACTTTAAAAACTAGCTTCCGCCCGCGACTTCGTCTGCGTGGAATAGTTATTTCAGGCTAACACTAACACGCAGAGGAAGCTCTCAAATGGAAAAAAAAAACGATTTTGAAACATTACTCATTGGTGGTCCGCTCCTATTGGTCTTAGCGTGATTATATATAGCCGATATCCTTCCTCGATAAATGAGTTATTTAACACTGAACGAATTTTCAAGTCGGACCAGTAGTTCTTAAAATTACCACGTTCAAGCAAAGAAACTCTTCAACTTTATGATATTTGTATTTACAAGTATACTACCGGGCCCGGCGGACGTTGTGCCTTGATAATAAAAAAAAATGCTAAAAGTCAACCACAGCGCCACTTACCGGGTCCAATTGTGGATCTAAACCATTCTCGGATCCACTGGAATACGCACACAAAATTTCATCAAAATCGGTCCAACCGTTTAGGAGGAGTCCAGTGACACACACATGTATGACAGTGACATACACACGTACACAAGAAATTTATATACAAAGATAGATTCTGCGATTGTCTTTGCACGAAAAGTTTATTAACCATTATTTAATGCTAGGTTTAGTTCGCTAGCTTCGCTCGAATTAATATACGTTTATCATGTCCCTCAGGAATAGTTAGTTCCGTTTGCTGGATTTTTTTGTAAGCTAACAACGTGAATGAAAAATTTCATGATAATCATATGACTAACTTAGGCGTGAAAACATAAAAGAAACAGGTAAACCAACATTTGTATTTGTTACATTACAAATACGACAAGATAGGATTATGACATTGGTAGACTTGAATTAACTTGAATTTAATTAGAAATTAATATAACAGCAATAGAAAGGCTAATTTACTAACACACAAATATTTTCATGTACACGTTAGCCAATTAGTCAATACATCAATGGATAACGTAAACTAAATCGTACAAACAACCAAAACTATCTAGAACAAACAAGTGCAAATATGTATGAATGGTCGCAGCATGTGAACGAACCTAAAAAAAGATTTATGGCACACACTACTACCTAATATTTTTTGCTTTCCGATTCAGCCATGGATCGCGTTTCACAGCTTTTTTTTATGTTACAATTTATCGTTGGCCTGTCAATTATATCAATCGTACGGTTTAAAAATAAACAATAAAACCAAAGCCGGTTAATAAATAAATACCCGAATATATCTACATACATATATGTATATAAAATGACGGGGTGTGTGTTTGTGTGTGTGTTTGTTCGTTTTTTTTTTCGTCATTCTAAACAGCTTGTACCGACTTTGATGATTATTTTATACTTATGGGCTGGATGGTTCTAAATAAATGTGCCTGTACCTGATTGCTTTATTTACACAATTTAACTGATAAATCTACAGTTGTACATGTAGATTCGCAGACATTCTAAACTATATCACTACACATATGAGGTAGACATACTTTCAGAGGTGGTAAAGGCACGCTGAAGCTAATACTAGTTTCAGCATGAATGTGTCGGCTCGACCGGGGTACTACCACCCGACACAGAAACACCGACGTGAAGTAACAGTGCACGCATTGTTGCGTTTCGTTCAGTCAGTGAGAGCGCCGGATAACCCATCTCCTCTGCCCGCTCCCCAAACACATGCCGACATCGCACTGGTGTCGCAAGTGTCTATGGACGGTGGTGATCACTTAACATCCGTTGACCCACCTTTTCGTTTGCTTCCTATAATATTAAAAATTAAAAAAAACTTATCTACTTTTCTCCTGTAATTAAATCGAGCCGTCATTACAATTACAATAACTTCTGATAGAGTGAACCGATTTTAATGAAACCAAGACTAAATGCTACTGGAAGATATGCTTTATGGCATCGTTATCGGTGACGTTTTATCGTCAACCCAGTACTTTAGCAGTGATGCGTGTTCATACAAACAGACATACAGACAGACATTTCTAAAAATGATTGAAATGTATTCTATTACTTATTCCGAGAGAACTACGACAATTTTTTTTAACAATAATCTATAAAGTCATTAATTATTTGTATAAACGATAATTTTCTCTATCTCGTTAAACTCTTAGAGGTACGTTTGTCCTTTTTTAAAATCGCGCTTTCTTTTGAACGAATTTCTCATAGGGGTTAAGGAAGTTAAATCAATAATAAATCAGATATACACGGAATAAAATACGTTACTCGTTATCCTCGATTTATAATAGATAATAAATAAATAAAAAAAACGCCATTAAAATAAAGCGATGCAATTTGTATAAAATTAAAATCAATTCACACAGATTCAGATAAGATTATAAAATCAATTTCAAACTTATAATTAACATAATTACCTATATTCAATTATGGATTAAAATCTCAACGAGAACGTGATATTTTTACTGGCGGATAAATAATACTTAGAAATCAATTATACTGATATTATAAAGAGGTAAAGTTTGTGAGTTTGTGACATTGTAGGGGGTAATCTCTGGATCTACTAAACCGATTTTGAAATCTCTTTCACCAATAGAAACGCAACAATGCAAGTACTGTTACTTCACGTCGGTATTCTGTGAGAGGGTACTACCCCGGACGAGCCCATTCATGCTGAAACCAGTTATTCGGGGTGTAAGGGGTGTCGAATAACATCGAAGACTTGAGACATCCAAGCCAACCTCACCTGCGCGTGGTGCACCCTGTTGAATAACGGACGTGGCATTGGCGAAAGCGGGATGGTAGGGTTTTACAGGCCGACTGGGTCGTAACCACCCGTCATAGTGATTCGCTTCTGGGGGTCGCGTTTCGGGATCAGCCTGTGCATATCCAGCCTTTCGCAGGCCGGCATGACAGCGGCGACCGGCGTTGTATAGTGTGTCACTCGGTGGTCGCCATTGTTTTTGGATTGTACTGTGCTTACCATCAGGCACAGTGCAGTCACATTGCCGTGCTACAAAAAAAAAAGTTATAGCTTCAGCGTGGCTCTACCACCTACCACCATCTTTAATTTCTCTACCACTGGTGCTATTTACAAACTTCCTCTGCCATACTCATTCTCAATCTTATCCGTTCTAGTTACACCACACATCCACCTTAACATTTACATCCCTGCCATATATTTTTTGAAGTGAAAACTTCTTTAGCCGTCTTGAGCGGTATTTTGAGACACATTTTTAATATCGCTTCATGAGATGTTACGTAGGCATGTCCGGCCGTATTACACTTGCACGACTGACGTCAGACTAGCGACTGGTAGTACAGGAGCCTGTGTACATGTAGTTACGATGCTTTGCAGTTCATCATACGTTTGATTGTTTAATAGACTTTATAAAAATATATATAAATATTGCTCCGAGTGCCAATAGGTTATAGAGGTGGTAGAGCCACGCTGAAGCTACCAGGTAGGCTCGCCCGCGGTACTACCACCCGACCCACAGAAACACCGACGGGAAGTAACAGTGCTTGCATTGTTGAGTTTCGTTCGGTCAGTGAGGGTGCCGGATACCCACCTCCCCGCCCCCTCTCCGACTCCCACATACCCCAAACACAGGCCCGCAACCCACTTGTAACTCCCCTGGTTGCGTTTGCCCCCAATCATTACATAGTATAAAACAAAGTCCCCTACCGCGTCTGTCTGTCTGTCTGTCTGTTCGCGATAAACTCAAAAACTACTGAACGGATCTTTATGCGGTTTTCACCATTGGATAAAGTGATTCACGAGGAACGTTTTTTGGTATATAATTTGTCCAGGATTTTTTTATAATCAGGGCGGGACAACGTCTGCCGGGCCAGCTAGTAATATATATATTCCTAGCCCAGTACTCGGATCCATATAACACAACTAACCATTATTCTAAATTGAAATACGTGTCGCTTAGAATCAAAAGTGGTCAACTCCACTTTGCAATTTTTATGGGTATAGCCAATTTTCCATTTTGAGCATATTGCAGAGACTATGAAACATTTATGTATCTGTAGAGTTTTAATACAATTATTATAGAAAGCTAAAATAATAAAAATGTACGCTATAGTATAATAGTTTAAAGTTATGAGACTTAGAAAATTGAATGACTGGGCTGTTTGTCCGAACCGGTGGTAGTTTTGACGTTCATGAGTGCCTTCTTAGGGCTTAAATTGAATAAAGTGATTTTGATTTTGCAAAGTGGAATTGACCACTTATGATTCTAAACGATACATATTGTATGCATTTTCGATCTTTACTAAGACGTTTTTGCCGCCACGCTAAAATCACACGATTTAACTGGGCGTCGGTCTTTCATTCATCTCTAAATACATTTAATGAATAAGGAACTACAAAAAATGAGGATAAATCACTCGGTAATGTGGCATCCAATAGCGAGAGCAATATATATCAGTGCAAAAAACCTATCGGGGTGAATCATGTATCACACGACTTTATCTACAACACTCAGTGGTAACGTTTAACAATTGAATTCGAGATTGAGTTTTTTTATAACAAACCGAAAGTATCTCGGGTCTGTGTTTCTCAAAGTTCGAAACGTACGCTGCAATAGTACGCGGTAATAGAAGAAACTTAGATATGCCTTCGTATATTTTATTATCGGGGCGGGACAACGTCCGCCCGGCCCGCTAGTCTATACATTTAATAAAAATGTAAATCTACCGTGTCTGTACCTTTTCGGTTTTCGTGATAGAAATTGTTGCAGGTGTCTAGGAATAAGTAATAGAATACATTTCAATCATTTTTAGAAATGTCTGTCTGTCTGTCTGTTTGTATGAACACGCATCACTGCTAAATCACTGGGTTCACAATAAAACCTTTTCAAGGCAATCATAAAGCATATCCTCGGGAGTAACTTAATCTTTCTTTCATTAAAATCGGTCCACTCTATCAAAAGTTATTGTAATTTTAATGGCGCCGCGACTTAAGTACGAGAGACAAGTAGATAAGCAAATGGACTAAATACGTTCAAATGACTTTATTAGTCATTGTTCTGTACATTAGGTTCGACGTAGACGAAGTCGCGTTCTTTTTTTTTTTTATATCGCACGTGGCAAATGTACAGGTGGGTCACCTGATGTTAAGTGATCACCACCGTCCATGGACACTGACAACACCCGAGGAGTCGCAAGTGCGTTGCCACCCTTTGGGAGAGGGAGAGGGGAAGGGAGGTGGGCCTTCGGCGCTCACACTGACCGAACGAAACGCAACAATGCAAGCACTGTTACTTCACGTTGGTGTTTCTATGGGTCGGGTGGTAGTACCGCGGGCGAGCCGACCCATTCATGCTGAAACCAGTAATAGTTTCAGCGTGGCTCTATCACCATCAAAAGCTAGTACAGCTAGTATTCAATGTTTAAAGATCACAGCGACAAGTCAAACACTTATCGTTGCTTGAATTATTTAAGAGCTTCGTTGCTCTTCATTGTACTCACCGCCCAGTTTAATTCCGAAATACTTCAATCTGTCGAGTCATGGAAAAAAAAGCGAATAAATTCTTCACTCACCTGAAACAAAAAAAAAATAGTATTATCATACACGAATAGGTAAATACGAGCGTGAAGAGCGAACTATAACTAAAGAAGAACAGCTGATTCGCACTGATGGGAGGGGGGTACCTTGATTTCCTAATTTTTAATGATCGGCGGGTGTGGATGGTGATTACATCAGCAATATTTATTTATTTAACCATAACATATTTAAAAATACTTTTATAAATGTGTACATAAAGTTGGGAGATGGGGAATGTAAATGTAAGGTATCAGTACTTTCTAGATTTTGGTAAAAAAAAAATTTTGAAGGTGTCTACGTAATTAATAAAGTAATAAAATAGATTTCGATGAATTTTACAAAATTCAGTCCGTCTGCCTGTTTGTATGAACACGCATTGCTAAAATACTGCGTTCATGATAAAATCACAAAGTATATCCTCCAGTAACATTTAGTGTTTGTTTCATTAAAATCGGTTCGGTCCATCAAAAGTTACTATACTTTGAAAGATATATATTAATACGTGAAGCTTAAAGTTTGTATCCCTTTTTAACGGAATTGGGTGAACGGATAAACGTGAAATTTGGCATAGTTAAAGTTTATATGGAGGAGAAGTGCGGAAACCTATTTATTTTACATAAAATACATTAGAAGTACATTAAATTAATTAAAGTATGCATTACTCACACTAACGCTTCAATTTTACACAACATATACACACACGTAAATAAAAAGACATTTTGACATCTGTCAACAAAGGACTTCAAAAAAGGTTGCAAAGGAGGTTGCTATGCTCGACTGTATGTATTTTTTAAACTCTTACGTTCCAATTACCATTTTTATTCTACATTCAACAATGATATTATAACATAATACCCTTTGACAAAAGAACCCTAATATAATTCAAACTTTAAAAAATCAATGAACTATGGTCGAATGTCGACCTCTGGGCGCCCACTTTGAAAGATGGCTCGAGTTAAGTACGAATTTTTTTTTATTTCTTCGAACTGACTATGCTATTGACCTAGTAAGGTCTTAACAGCTTCACCGGACCACTAAGGCGAGCGCTTAAGGCACTCAGCCGATTTTATTTGGCAACTAGCTCAAGGGTGCACGGCACACCTCGGCTTGGGCTGTTGCCTGATACATGCTTTACATGCAATTCGCGACCTATCTGTGCTAACCTAAGTGAAGCTAACTATTCATACATATATGAGTTGCTGAAACATATATGTGTACCGGGCATACATACCTCAACAACTCTTATATATATTTCGTATCGGATAATCTACTACAGAAACAGGTTATTGATCAATATATAGATAATATTTAGGACACAGTACAATACTGTTTTTTGCGTTAAGTTCCATGCTGATTTTTAGAACAGTGTAACCGCTGTTCGCCTGACATGACTTCACAACTCCACCAGGCATTTTGGTCTATATAAAGTCTAAATAAACAGGAAGACCTCAATTCGCAACTGAATTCCGTCACACCGGAGAACATCCTAATCGAACTTACGGAATGAACGAGCTCATTTCGCTTTGCTGTGGCACAAACGTTAATGAAATCTAACAACAGGTAGATAATAATAGTACTTAACAACAACAAACTTATTTACAACGTTAATGTTATGCATGTAGTAGATACACGACTTCGCCGCCTTGTTTATTGAATACTAGCCTTTGCCCGCGGCTTCGTCCGCGTGGAATACATACTTTGGGCTAACGCTAACACGCAGCGGAAGCTCTCAAGAGGAAAAAAACCCCGTTTTTGAAACATTATTCATTGGTGACAGACTAAAACCCCACGGTGTACCGACAGACCGTTTTGTGGGGGCGGCAAGGGATCGAACAAGCTAATCAACCTTGTAGAGCCGCCCCCACGGTCCGCCCGGCGGAAGGTGACCGCCGGGCTCCTACCTATAGAGGGACAGATCGGGGTACACACCGGCTGCCCCTCCTCGTCCGCCGGACCTGTGCAATGAGGAGATGGGCCCCCCGGCCCATCCCCTCAGGTCCGGCTACGGTGGCAGGAGGAGTTGGGCGAAGCGCCTTCTCCTCCTGCCTGTCCTCCTTTGGCGGAGACGGCCACTTTCAGGGTCTGCCTCGCGGGCCCTTTCCGCCACCTCCTTCTGCGAGACGACCTCCTCGCTGAACTCGTACACGGCGGCGAGAACTCCTGCCTCCAGCTCCCAGGGCAGGGAGCCGGCGAGCGTGAAGGCCGCCGCCGAGGACACTGTCCGGTACGCCCGGATTGCCCTCAGTGCCACCGTGCGCCCTACCCCTACCTACCCCCTACAACGTCACAAATTCACATATATGCAACTCCGTCCACGTTTCCCACCGAGATTACTTGAAGATATGCTTTATGATCGTCTTGAAATGGCTTTATCACAAACGCAGTACTTTAGCAGTGATACGTGTTCGAATAAACAGACTGACAAACAGACATTTCAGAAAAATGATTGTGATGTATTTTATTACTTACTCCTAGAAACCGGCAACATTTTTTTTTTTTTACAAAAATCTAAAAAGTTCAGACACGATAAATTTACATTCTTATTGTATGTATAGACTAGCGGGCCCGGCAGACGTTGTCCCGCCCTGATTAAAAATATATCCTTGACAAATTATATACCAAAACGTTCTTCATGAATCACTTTATCTGCTGGTGAAAACCGAGTGAAAATCCGTTGTTGTTTTTGAGTTTATCGCGAACAGACAGACAGACAGACGCGGTAGGGGACTTTGTTTTATACTATTTAATGATACTATTTTGTGACAGAATGTGGCTTTAGTCATTTTAATTATTTTTTTTTACTTATGGGACAATCTTGCTAGTACTTAATTGTAGTTAGAGTCGGTAGATGGCGCTGTTTTAGAGATCTAGATTATTTTTATTTTATGATCATTTTTTAAATTATTGTCATATTCTCGTGTTATAAAAAAACATAAATCTACATTTTCAACCTGCCAGTACGGCTGTATATTTATGTTATCTTCACGACTTAAGGTATGCGTAGCAGGGCAGAGTCTGTCTACATGATCCACTAGTTACAATATAAAAATCAACATCGATATATTATACAATTTTAAAAATCTTTCAAAGATGAGCCCGACTCAGTGTTTATGTGCTATATTTTAATGTAATTGTTAATGCACACAATAAGGAGTTAATAGTCTATAGAGGAATTAACTTACAGTGGTTTGATACTAGGATGATGGTATATCAATGAAAAAGACCACGCGCCAAACATCCAAATACCCATATCCCTTATCTCATCAAAAAGACCAATCAAAGATCGCCACCCTTTAGTGCTGACGTAAGACTTGAATGATCCATTATCAAATCTAGAAACAAGGAGTTTATAGTCTATAGAGGAATTAACTTACAGTGATTCCCTACTAAGGCGATGGTAGTTAGAGGATAAGACCGCGCGCCTAACATCCAGATACCCATATCCCTTATGTCATCAAAAGATACCAATCAAAGATCGCCACCCTTTAGTGCTGACGTAAGATTTGAATGACCCATTATCAAATCTAGAAATAAGGAGTTTATAGTCTATAGAGGAAATAACCTACAGTGGTTCCCTACTAAGGCGATGGTAGCACAGCGGATAAGAGCGCGCGCCTAACATCCAGATACCCATATCCCTTATGTCATCAAAAGAGACCAATCAAAGATAGCCACCCTTTAGTGCTGACGTAAGACTTGAATGATCCATTATCAAATCTAGAAACAAGGATTTTATAGTCTATAGAGGAATTAACTTACAGTGATTCCCTACTAAGGCGATGGTAGTTAGAGGATAAGACCGCGTGCCTCACATCCAAATACCCATAATCCTTATCATCAAAAACAAGCAAATCTAAGACCGCTCTCCTTTAGCGCTTACGTCACACTTGTACGACACCTTATTAAAGCGAGCAAAACCGCTGACATTAGCTAACTAACTAGAATAATAAACATAAAGGAGAGATAATCGACTTTTGTTACGGCAATTAGTTACGGCGGTGCCACGGCACACACAATACGAGAGTATATGTTAAAAGATGCGATAAACCGTGCAGAATTATACAAAATACCGTGAAATACCGATTTTCATACGGTTTTTACGCATATAAATCAATAAACGACCGCCACTTCTATTCAAGGGTCTTCGAGAATCGTATTTCTTATAAGCCCTTTTCACAACCTTCCAGATACATTTATAGTACGTTCGTGGCCAAAACTTTTTGACCGCTCCGAACACACAGAATACAAACTTCGATATAAATATGTCCGTCTGTTCGCGATAAACTCAAAAACTAATGAACGGATTCTCATGCAGTTTTCACCAGTAGATAAATTGAATTATGAGGAATGTTAAGGTATATGTCATAGTGGAAGCATCCAGCAGTCGGAGCATTCAGCAGTCGAAATTAACACATAAATAGTAACGCGTGTTTTTATTACAGAATCTTACGAAGATTCGAATTATCATAGGTGTTTGCTATCTATGCGTTAATTTCGACTGTTGAATGCTCCGACTGCTGGATGCTCCCACTATGGCACATAATATTTGTCGTTTTTTTTTAATTATCACCGCGGGACAACGTCCTCCTGGCTCGCTAGTGATATAACTTGCCAATTTTAGACACCTATAAAAAAAAATTTAAGGATACTTTTAGATTTTAGCGTTTGACCACAACCTCGTCTGATGCTAAATAACGATGGGGTCTAAGCTTTTTTTTTATGTCAAAAGGAAGCAAACGAACAGTTGGGTCAACTGATGTTCAGTGATCACCACCGTCCATAGACACTAGCAACACCAGGGGAGTCGCAAGTGCGTTGCCAGCCTGTGTATGGGGGAGGTAGATGGGCCTCCGGCGCTCTCACTGACCGAACGAAACGCAACAATGCGTGCACTGTTACTTCACGTCGGTGTTTCTGTGTGTCGGTTGGTAGTATCCCGGTTGAGCCGACACATTCATGCTGAAACTAGTAATAGCTACAACGTGGGCTCTACCACCTTCTAATAATGCTGCTAAACACGCTTAACGTAGAAAAAAAATGTAAGTGCCGCTGTCTGAACACAACGACAAGGGCTTAGTGAACGTACTATTTCTAGTACTATATTTGAACCAATTAGAAGAAGCATTTCAAATGAAACAACATTACTGTGTTTAAGTTCTATGACGTCACGTAGCAAGAGGAAAATAAACGGTAAATAATTATAACTCACTTAAAAACTCTCATGTCTCAACACGTTAATTGATAGTCAAAGCCAAGAGCTTCCATTGGTTTAAACTATCCGATTAAATATTTAGAAAAACAATACTCGCCATTCATTGTACACAAAGCCTTAAATGATGATGTCATAACTTTGTTTAGAATAATATGTTCAAGTGCTTATCTCACTTAACCCATTGGTCAAGTTAGTTACTTGATGACGTCCTAGCGTAATTTGAATTACTTAAGTTATATGTAAGTGTTAAGTCAATTGTATTATTACATTTTTACTTTTTTTTTATTCACTTCTTTTATATCTGCACTACCTACGATAAATGTTATTAGTTCTAACTAAACCGCTGGTTAGCTGAGGGAAATGCCTTGTGGCATTAAGCTCATCAGTGTACACAAAAAAAATGCAATAAAGTATTCACTTATAAGCCATAAAGAATACATCCAGTCATGTTGTATAGATCTGAGTTCTGGGCTACGAAATAGACGAATGATATAAGATTACATTTTTTTTATATCATAGGCAGCAAACTGACACGTGGATCACCTGATGTTAAGTGATCACCACCGTCCATAGACACATTCTAAGCAACATATAAGTATTTATTTTTCACTACCGATATTGAGTATATACCATCTTACTTCCACACTTCATCGAAGGCAGTGTGGCGTTACAATATTACCTTACGTATGTGTGTGTTACCGTGCCATTTGTTCTGTCAAAATCTCATATAGGTAACGTGTCTACAGCTTTTTACGTATAATATCATTGACTATAGCAAACTATAAAGAAACTAAACTAAATATATACACAAATCAAACACAACGTGACCTTGCCGAGAGAATGTGACAGGGAGATTATGTAAACTTAACGCTCCAATTAACTCCGAACAGTCACCCGATCGAAACAGCAAAAAAATTCACAGCGAATACTTATTCTCCAACTATTTATTATGCATCTAGCCCCGGACATATAGCCTGTGCCGTTTCAAATCAAATCAAAATCACTTTATTCAATTTAGGCCCTAAGAAGGCACTCATGAACGTCAAAACTACCACTGGTTCGGACAAACAACCCAGTCATCGAGAAGAACCGGCAAGAAACCGATTTGGTTTATCTTTTTAACAAATAAATATAATATTTACAATAATAATATAATATATATAATAGTAAATATCACAATCGAGATGAGTCAATTCTAGACATCAACATCGTTCACATATTGATCCACTCTATAATAGCCTTTTGACACTAAAACCCGCTTGACATGGCGCTTAAATTCGCAATCCGGCAAATAGGTAATATCCCTTGGGACCTTGTTGTAAAATCTAACACTATTTCCCAAAAAACTATTACCGGTTTTACTAAGTCTAAAACGTGGGACAACCAGTTTGTCACAATTTCTAGTATTTAGATTGTGCCGGTTTGTTTTAGTAGAGAAACGGTGGAGGTTAGAGGTAAGAAGAACATATGGGGGAGGGATATGTTGAAAAATGTCCAGCTCTAAGCACTAAATAATAGTTCCAAGACTCTCCCAAATGGCGCTAGCATAGGAAACGATTATGTATAGTCCGAAAAACAATCGTGTAATACTTCTATAAATATAATACTAGTGAGCCCGGCAGAAGTTGCCCCGCCCTGATTATAAAAAAAAATCCTTGATAAATGATATACCAAACGTTCCTCATAAATCACTCTATCCATTCGTGAAAACCGCATAAAGATCCGTTAAGTAGTTTAATTGAGTTGATCGCGAACAGACAGACAGAGAGACGCGGCAGGGGACTTTGTTTTATACTATGTAATGATGAAGAATGCAAATCTAACGTGTTTGTACTTTTTTTTTCTGAAAAAAAAATGTTGCAAGTGTCTAGAGGAATAAGTAATAAAATACATTTCAATCATTTTTAGAAATGTCTGTCTGTCTGTTTGTTTTAACACGCATCACTGCTAAAGTAAAAATAAAATCATAAAGCATATCTTCCAGTAACATTTAGTTTTTGTTTCATTAAAATCGGTTCATTCTATCAAAAGTTATTGTAATTTTAATGAGGACGCGACTTAAGTACGCTCTCTCGTACTTAAGTAAATAGGCTTGAAACATACAGATGAATTTATTTAATCACTGTATTTTTTCACATAATATAGTGTATAATATAATTAATTATTCCTATCTCTTCGAAACTAATAGCATAAATACGAATATAACTGTGTTTGTCACGCTTTTACGACTTTACAACTCAACAGGTGATTATAACATTTTGCGTACACTCTGTTAAAGGTAAAGAAAATTACATTGGGTACCTCTAATCCATAAAGAAGCACTGGTTCCGAATTGACCTAATTCTATATTAAAGCGAATGAAGCCGTAAGCAAAGGTTAGTTATATATACAAAGGTAAAGTTTGGCTAGTAAATAATCCGAATTTACTACTTCGAAGCCTCAGTCTTTGCCGCCACCGCTTTGCTCTTGCGAAATATGTAATTAGGGAGCCGGTCAATACTCGGTTTGGTTGTGATAGATCACGTAATGTACAAACATAAACATTTAGACAGTGTATTTCGTATTACATAATTGTATATAAATGTTATATATAAAATATATTTCATATAATGTTATTAAAAGGTATTTTTCATTCTACTTGATTTTTTTTTTCGAACTGTCTATGCTATTAACCCATTAGGGTCTTTACAGCTTAACCGGACTACTTCTACTTGATGGTTCTAGCTATCGGTACATATTAAAAAACAAAAGTTCTCTGCCACGTATGTCTGTCTGTCTATCTGTCTGTTGGCGATAAACTCTTTTGTAGGTGGTAGAGCCACGCTGAAGCTATTAAGTAGTAAGTAGTACCACCCTCTCACAAGAAACCGACGTGAAGTAACAGTGCTTGCATTGTTGCATTTCGTTCGGTCAGTGAGAGCGTCGGATAAGCCACCTCACCTCACCCCCTTCCCCTTCCTCTCCCCCAAAAAACAGGGGTTGCAAGTGTCTATGGACGGTGGTGATCACTTAACACCAGGTGAAGAACCATCTGTTCGTTTGCCTCCTATGATATAAAAAAAAAAGTTACATAAAAGTCGTGGTGGCCCAGTGTTGTGACGGGTGGAATATCGGTTCGATGACCGGAGATTCGAACCCCGGTATATACCAACGATTTTTTCGAGATCCGCGTACATTTACTAATGTTAAATTGGCAACAGTATCGGCTGACGGTGAAGGAAAACATCGCGAGGAAACCTGATCCTGAGAAATGTTCTTGTAGTACTACTGTATGTGGGCAAAACAAACTGTATATTTTCTCAGAGTTTGAAATCGCCAATACTTCGTGGGCCGGCCGTGCTGATAATGCCCATACCTTCCTTCGGGAAGAGACCTATGAACCTGCAGTAGGTCTCTTGCAGGCTGACAATGATGATGTATTTCTCATTCTCAGGAATAAATTGGAGATCACGGAACACCATACAGCCCTTGAATTCGAGCCCTAAAGACGTCACCGAGGCTTTGTCCAAACTGCTACTGAAGTACCAGGTGAGTTAACAATCGATTAAATTTTTAAGCGACTCCATAGGAAGAGGGTCACAATTCAAATGTATTTAAAAAAAAGGTGGTAGGTGGTAGAGCCACACTGTAGTTACTACTAGTTTCAGCATGAATGGCTCGACTCGCCCGGGGTAGTATCACCCTCTCACAGAATACCGACGTGAAGTAACAGTGCTTGCATTTTTGCGTTTCTTTCGGCCAGTGAGAGCGCCTGAGGCCCAAGTCTCTTCCCCTTTCCCAACCGCTCCCCCCTCTCTCGTACACAGGCAGGCAAAGCACTTGCGACTCCCCTGGTGTTGTTAGTGTCTATGGACGGTGGTGATCACTTAACATCAGATGATACACCTGTTCGTTTGCCTCAAGACTTCGCCATTTATAAACCGATTTGGAAATCTCATTTTTTATTGGAAAAAGGGATATTGTAATTAATTTTATTAGCATTAGATCGGTTCGTAGATACACAAAGACGCCCCTCGAAATCGTATTGAAAATGTATAGTAATTGAGGCATTGGTAGGTTTATGAAATCAAAGTATAGATATAGATAAGTACAGAGCTAACTATGATTAAGGACGTTTTGGTCATTTTTTAGAGTATATTTAATTATTACTTAGAGAAATAAAGAGGAATGGACCCTGAACCTTGCCAAGACGAATTCTTCCAAAAATATACAACTATACGGTATATTACTACCTGTATTTAAGGTTATGCAAAAATGTTGCCTAAAGAGCTAACTATGGCCAAGGATGTTCGGGCGAGTTTTTTAGAGTACATTAAATTATAACTTAGAGAATTAAAGGAGAATGGGTCCTGGACCTTGCCAGGACGAATTCTTCCAAAACTATACAACTATATGATATATGTCTTTAACGTTATGCAAAAATTTTGCGTAAAGAACTAACTATGGTCAACGACGGTCCGGTGAAGTTTTTAGGGAAATTTAATTGTAACTTGGAGATTTAAAGAAGAATGGATCCTGAACCTTGCCAGGATGAATCGTTTCAAAATATATCAGTGCATGGTCCTGCCTTTGAGGTTATGCAAAAATTTTGCACAATCCTTTCCGAGATCGAAATCAATACGAACCCTTCCTTAAGTACCAAGTAAATAGTTCTAAATATATTTGTTTCTTATTTGTAAATAGGCAGGCATTTAATCATAAATTCACTTGAAGTTAAGTAAATGATTCTGTTGAAAAAATATTGAATTATAAAGTGTGCAACAGCAACGCTGCACTTTCAAAAGGTATTATATTAACTCCACAAATATAAATCAGGCTAGTTCATGGCCACAGTTGCAGGTGTAATCACAAAGGAGCTACCTTTAACAACTTTGTTAACAACAAACAAGATTCCACTGTCTCGAATATCGATACAAAAAACGCATTAATTATTCATGTCATTATATTTATTGTGGTTTCCTTTTGTTTCTGTAACAAAGCGAGCAATGAATCATATAGTCATTGTTGTGCGTTAGAAATACCCGACCATTATAAATCAATAAATACAACAGTCACGTAATGCATGGTACTAGGACATTTTCTAGTGCTCATTTGGATAGCTGCCACCGTCATGTTGAAAATGTATCACCATGTATCAAGGAATTCCGCCAGATGGACTTAAAGCAACTCTACGTTTAACATGTTATGAAGCTACCCAGTTTCAAGTTACAAATTTCTCACCGAACACCATTAGGTGTGTTGCAGCAGTTTCAAGTGAAATTCAGTCCCCTTTTATATTAGCATAGTTTTCTTTCTTTTATCGAGGGTTTGTTCAAAAAGAACACGCTATCCTCGTCCATACAACAAACAATAATCAAGCAAACATCTTACAAAAGTAAATAATAACACAAGATTGCAATCACTTTCTTGTCCACCAAATTATAGACTAATTTGGCTTCTTACGATGCTAGGCGTGACAATATTCCATTACAAACGTTTATATTATAATTATCCTTAAATATCTGTGGCAAATTTCGCATTTACTATTTTCGCTTTTTTTATTATAAGATAAACTAATTCAATGGAATATGCTCAGAACGATTTTTTAGAGCCAAGACAATGATATCTCTCCTCATATTGGAATCTTAGAACCATGGGACTGGTCCCAGAGATTCTTGACTCAGCGTCTTTGCATTTAAAATCCCAGTCCTTAAGATCCGGTAAAACTTTGACCTAATGAGACCTATAAAGTTATTTAAATAATCTTCAGGTATATTATTGCTCAATGACAGTCCTGATTTTCGTCGTTGACAAGCATGCAAATATAAATTATTTAAAACTATACCATATTGCCTGCTTAAATGGTCTGCAATATAAAATGGTAAAGGGTGCATTAGATAATAGAACCCGGCTGATAACTTTACTCAATAAAGCATTAAGATATAGAAATATCAATTTGAAGTCCGTAGGTTCGGACCCCCGCATGTGCCAACGAATTAGGCTGGACGGTGACAAAAATTCCGTCAGCAAACCTGAACCTGAGAAATGTTCTTGTAGTACCATCGTATGTGGGAACAATATAGAACTTTCGATGGAGTTTTTGGCGGGATCTTGATCTGTCATGTAGTGGATTTTATATTTTATTCATAATCTTGTGTTACTTAACTCTATAATGTGTAAAATTGGTGGTGTTTTATGTAATATAGTTTGTTTATTGTGCATAAGTGAATGGAAAATAATACCACGGACCATGAATTTTGAGATACCACAAAAACTACATGGAAAGTTCTAACAAGATCTTGTTAGTTCATTGAAATTATATCAAGAAACTTGTAATATCAATACTCCTTGACAAGGGCAGTAATAGTCTACTAGAAGACTGGTTGCCAGAAATGGAATGAAAGAAGAAATTGTAATACTATTAACTACTCGACAATGGCATAATAGTCTGCTAGAAGAGTGGTTGCCAAAAATGGAATAGAAGAAGAACTAGTAATTCTATTAGCTACTCGACAATGGCAGTAATAATCTAAAAGATTGGTTTCCAAAAAAAAAATAAAAAAAAAAAACTATCGATATCTCGGATTTTAAAATCGCCAACGAGTCTTTGGCTGGCGTGATGATTACGCCCATAACTTCCTTTAGGAAAGGCCTATAGTCCTGCAGTGGGTTTCTTACATGCTGATGATTAAGATATGTCGGTGAATCTATGAATATCAGATGAGTATTTTTTTATAGGGAGTTCATATAGACGAAGCGAGCGATGGAACCATGAGAGCTTTAGCTTCGGCAGCGAAGCTAGTACCTTACGACAGCGCACTCTTCGTGGTCACTGACAAAGGGGCAGGTGATCCTCAGAGACTCCCACTTGCATTGAGAACGTTGGTCGAGAAGAGGTTAAAGGTATGTTTCTCTCATTGGTATAGAATCGAAAATGTATGCACAATTTGAAGATCCAAATCACCAATTAAGGGTATCTTTAGGCATACTATGACGAAACGTATTATAGTATATGTAACGGCTTTTGTCAACGGTTTCAATCTTTATTGTAACACGGCAAAGTGACTGCACTGTGCCTGATGGTAAGCACAGTACAATCCAAAAACCACGGCGACCACCGAGTGATACGCCCTCCTCCGGCGGTCGTCGTTATCATGCCGGCCTCCGTAAATGTCTCTCCACGTTACGCTTGAAGGACCCCATGTTATAGGAAGGAGGGAACACACTAGCCGGGAGATTGTTCCACAGCTTCACGGTACGGCAAAAATAAGATGTAGCAAACTTTTTAGTTCGTGCCCAGATAGGATTGACCGTAAAACTGTGGCTCCTAAGACCAGCGCGCGTGGTTCGGTTGTGAAAAGGAGAGGAAGGGATTAATTTACAACGACTTTGTCAAATAACATTTATTTTTGCATATATAACTGTTTCTATCGCATTTTGACTATCTCTAGTAACTAGCAAATATAGGAAAAATAAATGGTAGTCGTACAGTGTTTGTAAATTTATACATATATAATGAATATACATTTCGTTTGAGACTCAATCACGTCTAAACTATCATCTGCATAGGACTATGACCATTCGATGCGGAATTTTTCGTAGACGGTTTTAGGCTACTTATTTTTTGAATTCGATAGAACCCTTGTTCATTTTTAATGACTGATGGTGATATGATAATGATAATTTTTAAACGGCGAGAAATCAGACAGTAATTGACTAAGTTTCCATTTAATGACCACGTTTTCTATAGTTTAAAAGCGATAAATCAATTTGCAGATGAATGACGTAACGTACAAGATGATGTAATTTACATTGTATTCACAGGTGTACACTATATGGACCGATCCGAACCATCCATCGATGGAATCTGAAAATGCTCTCCAAGAATTAAGGAACATATCACAACATACTGAAGGGGATGTCCTGCATTATTCACTACAAGTAATTGTGAGTATATTACAAATCACTGTAGGGACTTATACCGTATTTTATATAAACCTCACTTGCCGTTTTCATTTCTAACTTTATGGTAATTAGCAGTTGACCTTCTGATCCTAATTATATACTGTAAACGCTTCACAAAACGAATGTATTTAAAAATTACCCATCATAAGGGAATTCCCTTGCACTACCACTACATGAGAACGCTAATGTTTCGATATGCTCGTATGTGCAAAGTGTGTAGGAAAAGTCTGCGTCATAACTGATCGTACATAGTCATATCGAAGGCAAATCAATTGAATAAACTAACTATGTAATACGTTATACATTAGTCATTCTATTATTTTTTAACGTAAGGAAACCCATCTTGGGTACCATAACTACCCATAGGAGTAAAAGAGTTATGTTAGACTCATATACACTAAAATCTCACGTTGTACCATCCGCCGCTTTAATGGTTCAGTACAAGGTTGCTTTCGCATGCTACTGCACCGCTTCATTAAAGCATCAGACCACCACAAGCTTCCGGACCCCAGCCTAATTAGGATAGCCAACTACACACCGGCCGTGTCCCTATCCGACGAACCTGTGCAAAGGCACGAGGGGCATACATTGGACGCTCTATATTTACATGACCAAACCTAAGAACCGTACTTGATTTCTAACACCTTGCCACATCCTGAAACAGCGAGGTAAAACAACCTGTTATCAATATAAGCTACAGTAGTTAACGGTAAAGACCGATGATAATCGAATGGCTGATAAAAACTATACCTTTAATTACGCAAGTAATCATATATTCTTCTAGGATATGGAAGGAGCAAGCAATTTTGCTTCAGACGCCGATCTTCAGCCTTGGAAGCCGATTGAACTTAAACAAGGCAGAAAGGGCCGAGTCAATCCTGATGTGGATATAGAAAGATTTGATGTAAGTATTTTTTTCAACCGTATGTTTATAAAGTTACGAGCTTTTATACAGGATTTGATGATAATGGACCTTTTTTATTAACATGGGGAAATAAACATCCATGGAGTACCAACAGACCGCATTTGTTGGGGCGTCAATGGCCTCGAGTTTACCTTTATTCATCATCATTAAAACGTAAAAGAAACAAAAGACTGAAGGATTATTATGATGATCATCCTCCACAGACGCTGTTAGTGAGGCGTGGCGGTGGTGAGGCCATATCTCTGGGACTACCAGTGGAGAACGGTGTAACGGCGTTGAGAATTCTCATTGAAGGCTCCGTCGAACACGCCGTACTGTATCCCCCTAATGATGGTGAGTATAACTCGAGTCACTAATTATAAAATTATGATCCACAATTATACAGGAGCTTTATTTTGATGATAGTGGATCCTATACAATGATTTTACTATGGAGGCATTAGAGTCATATTTTATTGCATGACACCATAGCATATGAGATATTACTACTACGTCGAGTGGACGATTCTATGCTACTTTCATAAGAAAGATAATCATTCAACCAGTATTGTTCATGACATACCACAAACGTGAACTGTGAGATGTAAACAAGGGTCAAGAAAATAATCTTAAGCATCAAATATCGAACAGTTAATTTTACATATATAACTACCACCAGTAAATTCTGGTAACCAAAACATTATCCAACGTAATATGTATATTTTAATGCAATAAAAAGGCATGCAAGTCAAGTACAGTTGCTTTTTTTTTACTGCACTGTGCCTGATGGTGAGCACAGTACAATCCAAAAACAATGGCGACTACCAAGAGATGCGATATCCCTCGTCGGTCGCTGCTGTCATGCCGGCCTGCATAAATGTCTCTTCACGTTACGCTTGAAGGACCCTATGTTATAGGAAGGAGGGAACACGCTGGACGGGAGATTGTTCCACAGCTTCACGGTACGGCAAAGATAGAAGTTGCGAACTTTTTAGTTCGTGCCCAGATAGGATTTGCTTTCACGAACTCAGCGAAATATTTGCGTCAGTCAATTATATGTACAATGTCATCAACGCACAGTGTAACACCGAACGCTAGCGATTCATCAATAGTCAAACTAGCAATTTGTATGAAATATTGACAATTATATTGTACTCTGTCTCTGACACGCATTTTCTATTTTGATACTTAGGAGCGTAGAGTCCGTGCGTGCTCGGACAGTGTTAGAATAGAATTATAAACATAGTATTTGTTGCAAACACGGTGCGAACAGTAAACTGCAAACGAGACGGTGCTGTGTCGAGGACATTTAGAAACACCGGAACTCGCAAATAACTCTATAATGACAATAATAACAATTTACTATATTATGAACGTAACGTTTTCTTTGTTAGATACGATTTTAATGTCCACTTATAATCACGCTATGCCTGTCACTGGTTGGACAGTTTTTGAAGCTGATCGTGTGTGAGAAGATGGGTTTAAATTAGAAGTGACGATTGCGCAATCGGATGTTGCGTGAGGATCATGAGAATTCGGCAAACTTTACCTATTATAGAAATTTGTAAATGTCTTAATGCTAGATAAAGCGCTCTCTAAAAGCGTGAGTCTGATCAACACGCTGAAAATACATTGGGGGTTTAAAAATTGCAAGTAGTAGTGATAATGTGTAAATTGCGACTACGTACATAATTCTGCATAGTTCCCTTACACAGTTGCACTGTGAAAATATTATTGACTAGCTGTGCCCGTGACTTAGGATCTAAGTGTTAGGCTCCAGATGAGGCGAGTCGACTCGCGCGTTCCCGAGATACTAGAACTACATATATCCCGTTCAGATGATGCGGCGCGTTTCATAACTAGCGCGTAAAACGCGTGCAACGAGCTAGACTCTAGATACTCAGTGTACGTCCAGAATGGACGCTATAGTCGAGCGTCGAGCGTAGCGTCGCGTCTGGCGTTCGCTTCAAACGTATGCATTAATACGTGAGTGTCCTGCGAGCGTCGCTCTTGGACGCTGGACGCACCGCCGAACGCAGATGCACTCAGGCCGTACACTTAGGCCCCATTGCTGCGTCCAGTACTACGCGCGAGTCTGTGGCGAGTCGACATAATTGTCGTCAGTCGTCTATCCGTACGACGTATGCGACGTTTCCTAGGGTAGGGACGCGCGTAAAACGCGGTATCTGGACGCTATATATTTTGAAGCGCGCGAGTCGACTCGCGCGTGAATCGTTTCATCTGGACAGGCTCTTAGTCCGCGTGGTGTATTGGAATCGAATTACTATCTACTTTTACCTCGTACTTAAGTCGCGTCGTCATTAAAATTACAATATTTTTTGATACAGTGAACCGATTGTAATAAAACAAAGATTAGACGTTACTCGAAGATTAGCTTTATGATTCATGAAAGCAGTACTTTAGCATTGATGCGTGTTCAAACTAACAAACAGATAGACAGACAGACATTTCTAAAAATGATTGCAATGTATTTTACTATTTACTCCTAGACACCTGCAACATGAGATCACAAACTTGAACATATATACACATGGTGGAAGGGTTTTGTTTTTTTCCCTTATCGAACTGAATCCAATAGTTTAGTTCGTTTCATTTCCGATATACACGAATGCGTTTGTGAATCATCGAATCGTGAATCGATTGTATGATGCACAAACGAATATATGTATGAATAGCTTAGAATAGTTTAGCTAGGTCAGACCGGGTTTCTCAAGTACCAGCCCAAGCCGAGGTGTGCCGTGCGCCCTTCAGCGTGTCACCTAAAAATATAATCGGCTGAGTGCCTTAAGCGCTCGCCGTAGTAGTCCGCTGAAGCTGTAAAGACCATGCCATGTCAATAGCGTAGACAGTTCGAGTAAAAAAAAATTTTTTTTTACTATAATCTAAAAAGTTCAGACACGTTAGACTACATTTTTATTGTATGTATAGATTACCCTTTACCTTCACTATTAGCTGAAAAGACTAAATTTAAATCGAATTAGTAAACTTACACGAGTTACCAAAACCCATTCTTATGTGCCGACGTCAAACTTTATTTATTTAATGCATAATTTTTTATTGTTGTTTATATAACTTTATACAATTATTATATTTAGACATAAACATTCAAGTATTACGAGTTTCTTCTTAGCTACCACGAAATTCTAGAAGCTTACACACTCTATTCCCATAAATACCGACGACTCGACCTCAGAACTAGTTTCCTTTCTGAGATTAACGTAATACCATCTGACCAATTACAGACAACGCATCATTTAGCGTAAAATGAGGTCGTGTTCAAATGAAGTATCGTATCGAAACATAGCATTTTGTCAGAATTTTAAAGATCTGCATGTTCTATAATATCTTATTAATCACGTATACTTTGGTATATAGGAAATTAGTGGCCTGCCCTGGCTTCCTCTGGCTGTGCAGTATTAGTGTAAACAGCTTACGTATGCAGCGAGAGCAGATATGTTAAATCATAAGAGTTGAGACACCCAAGCCAACCTCACCTGCACGTGGTGCACCCTGCTGAATAACGAACGAGGCAATTGCGAAAGCGGGGTGGTAGGGTTTTACAGCCGGACTGGGTCGCAACCACCATGTATATGGCGAAAAAGCCCGTCATAGTGATTCGTTTCCGCGGGTCGCGTTTCGGGATCAGCCTGTGCATATCCAGCTATTCGCAGGCCGGCATGGCAGCGGCGACCAGCGATGGATAGTGTGTCACTCGGTGGTCGCCGTTGTTTTTGGACTGTACTGTGCTTACCATCAGGCAAAGTGCAGTCACTTTGCCGTGCTACAATAATAATAAAAAAAAAAAAAGATCATTTTATTAATTGTTGTGAAAATACATGTGAGAGCAGAACTGGCGAACTGATCCTTTCCTCGTATAAACAAATCTACAAAAGTCATTCTCTCTTATTAATATATTACTATAGAAATATATATATTCTTTCGTTCTTTCATTCAGCCTTGATACAGCCTAGTCTTCTTTTCCAGCACCACAAATAGACCTTTACAACGTGACATCAGTGTCGACGTTCTCGCCCGCATCCAGAACTGACAGCCTATCGCCGAGGGATGTCTATTTGGTCTTCCCCGGAGCCGAGCCGATTGAAGATATGTGAGTAAACTTCATGAGCCTTACGGCACTACAACTATTGGTATTCTGTGTTGAACAAATGTAGATAATCAATAAATATACTAACCATAGTATTTACGGACATTTTGTCTACCCCATAAACACTTTCTTTTTTATTGCGACGATGGAACTTTTGGGGTGTAAGGGGTGTCAAATAACATCATAAGACTTGAGACACCCAAGCCAACCTCACCTGCACGTGGTGCACCCTGCTGAATAACGAACGAGGCAATGGCGAAAGCGGGGTGGTAGGGTTTTACAGCCTGACTGGGTCGCAACCACCATGTATATGGCGAAAAAACCCGTCATAGTGATTCGCTTTTGCGAGTCGCGTTTCGGGATCAGCCTGTGCATATCCAGCTTTTCGCAGGCCGGCATGGCAGCGGCGACCAGCGATGGATAGTGTGTCACTCGGTGGTCGCCGTTGTTTTTGGACTGTACTGTGCTTACCATCAGGCAAAGTGCAGTCCCTTTGCCGTGCTACAATAAAAAAAAAAAAAAAAAATAGCAGACCAGAGGACTTTACATTGTTGCGATACCTGACTGATTGAATTATGTTGAACCGGCAGCCGCAATTGACCCAAAGGCAACGATCAAAAGAGCGCTGGCTATCTAGACAGTGACGCCATCTCTTAATTCTAAATATAAACATTTGAGTTTTTAGCGGGACCTTGGAACGTCATGTCGTGGATTTAATATTTTATTCATAAGCCTGTGTTATATTCCACTATATATTTCGTAATATTGATGGCGTTTTACGTAATACAGTTTTTTTTATGTCAAAAGGCGGCAAACGAACATGTGAGTCACCTGATGTTAAGTGATCACCACCGTCCATAGACACTAGCAACACCAGGGGAGTCGCAAGTGCGTTGCCAGCCTCTGTATGGGGGACGGGCAGGGAAAGGAGAAAGAGGAAGGGAAAGGAGGAAAGGAGGTGGGCCTCCGGCGCTCTCACTGACCGAACGAAACGCAACAATGCAAGCATAGTTACTTCACGTCGATGTTCTGTGAGAGGGTGGTAGTACCGCGGGCGAGCCGACCCATTCATGCTGAAACCAGTAATAGCTACAGCGTGCCTCTACCACCTACAAAAGTTTGGTTAATAATATACACGAGTGAATTAGATGGGAAATAATACCGCGGAATATGTATTCTGTGACTTGCCAACGAAAACTCCCTGGAAAGTTCTAACCAGACGGCCACCATCTTGTTATTTCATTAAAGTTATCGCAAGAAATTTTTAATATCATTATTACCTACTCGACAATGGCAGTAATAATCTACTAAAAGATTGGTTTGCCTCCTTTTGATATAAAAAAAAAGTTCTAATTCGGTCTTGACTAGCTGTGCCCGCGACTCCGTCCGCGTGAAACCTAATGTCAAAACACAGTGAGTAATCATCTGAACGTATCAAGTCCATTTACTTATCTACTTCTCTCTCGTACTCAAGTCGCGTCCTCATTAAAATTACAATAACTTTTGATAGAGTGAACCGATTTTAATGAAACCAAGACAAAACGTTACTCAAGAGAATATATAGTTTATGATTGTCTCGGTGAGGTTTTATCGGGAACGCAGTACTCAGCAGTGATGCGTTTATATATATATATATACAGACAGACAAATATTTCTAAAACTCATTGAAATGGTATTTTATTGCTTACTAGCGGGCACGGCAGACGTTGTCCCGCCCTAATTATGAAAAAATCCTTGACAAATTAAAACGTTCCTCGTCAATCGCTCTATCCACCGGTGAAAACCGCATGAAAATCCGTTCGGTAGTTTATGAGTTTATCGCGAACAGACAGACAGACAGACGCGGTTGGAGACTTTGTTTTATACTATGTAATAATTATTTACATTCTTATTGTATGTGCCTATATGTGTTAAATAGAAGTAAAAAGAGGAATACGTTCCCAGGTTGACAGTTGTACCGGTACACCCGAATCACGACTACAACCCCGGCCTCGCTGGCGTGTGGCACTTCAGCGTACGCTGCGACACTTGCGACTACAGAATCTGCGTCACCGGTCGTGGGCACATACACTTCGATGTTGAGACATATCGCGCAAGTAAGTAACTTGCTTTTATTATCGAAAAAGAAAAAACGATTTTACTCCCGCCCTCGAACGTTAAAGGACTACCGCAAATCTGACGGTAAAGCGGCAACACTTACGTGTTAAATGTTTATATATTATATTAATACGTGAAGCCCAAACTTTGTATCCCTTTTTAAAAGAAATGCGCGAACGGATGAACGTGAAACTTGGCATAGTTAAAGTTTATATGGAGGAGAAGTGCAGAAAGCTATTTATTTTATATAAAATGCATTAGAAGTACATTAATTTTTTTTTAATATGCATTACTCACACTACTGCTTCAATTTTATACAACATATACACACATGTAAATAAAAAAGACATTTTGACATCTGTCAATAAAGGGCTTCAAAAAAGGTTGTGAAGGAGGTTGCTATGCTCGACTGTATGTATTATTTTACTCTTATGTTCCAATTACCATATAATCATGGTATGGTTTTATTCCAATGTTTTCCTTCGCCCAAAGCTCCAGATCATCGTCGTCGCATTAAAATTTTAATTATTTACTACGTTATCTATACTAATAATATTATAAAGAGGTAAAGTTTGTGAGTTTGTGACGTAGTAGGGGGTAACCTCAGGAACTACTGGTCCGATTTGAAAAATTCTTTCAGTGTTATATAGCTCATTTATCGAGGAAGGTAATGAAGGCTTTGAGACCCAATCACGTTAAAACTACTTAACGTATCGGCACAGGAATATGTTTATTCGATGCGGAGTTTTCCATTGACCTTTCACCATGTCTTCTTAAATTAAAAGTCTATTTAATGTATAGCAAAGCGAACAGGCAAACTATGAAAACAAAACGCACTGATGGGAATCCATCCGCATGCTTCAAACCTTATATCATTCACAATATAATAACACAAACGATTCTAAAATCTAAAAAGGAAAAAAATACGCGAGAACGGAATTTACACGACAACCTAAAACAACATTTCAGAGGATGAATCAAGTCAATGTTTTTAAATGTCAATATTTATCAGCCGTTTGTTTGGGTCTCGAATAATAACCACACATATTTAAAGAATGACTCGCCATGTTTTCTACTGGACTTTTAAAATTTAATACAAAAATTATAAATATGGAGGGTACAGATAAAGACAGACATTTCTAAGCATGAATGAAATATGTTTTATACTTATTCGTAGACACTATGAATATATATATATTTCAATTTCGAAATTAAAAAAAAGTATGTGTGTACTTATAAGTACACGCGTTAGAAGTATAGTTCTTTGGCGTAACAAGATAAAAATCTTTTCAAAAATATTATCTTTCGCCTTAGAAAAAACTACATTAACAATAGCAAAAGTTGACTATAGCTAACTTCAGGGTGTCGGTTTTTCGTGAAGTTGTGCGCGCGCATCGTAAAAATTTACTCTCATTTTTCCGCAACGCGCCAAAAGAAGTATAACTTCAATACAAATGCAAAGTTGCTTTGTAAATAAGTACATTAATAATTATAATCCATTAAGCATTCTGTCAAACGGCGCCGTTTTCTTGTTAGTAAAAACGTGAAAATATTTGTTCGTGGGACCACATTACGAGTATCATGTATATTAATACGTGAAGCCTAAACTTTGTATCCCTTTTTAACGGAATTGAGCGAACGGATGAACGTGAAATTTGGCATAGTCATATGTTTATAAAGTTATATGGAGGAGAAATGCAGAAACCTATTTATTTTATATAAAATGCATTAGAAGTACATTAAATTAATTAAAATATACATTACTCACACTACTGTTCCGATTTTACACAACATATACACACATGTAAATAAAAAAGATATTTTGACATCTGTCAATAAAGGACTTCAAAAAAGGTTGTGAAGGAGGTTGCTATGCTCGACTGTATGTATTATTTTACTCTTACGTTCCAATTACCCTTTTTCATTCTACATTCAAAATGATATTAACCCTAATAAAATTCAAAATTAAAAAAATCAAAGAACTTAAGTCGAATGTCGACCACTGGGCGCCCACTAGTATATATAGTTAGACAAACTAGTAGTTAGATATAGGATTCGCTCCATCGTCTCACGCGCGCGAAGACGTGTTTCTCAGAGCTCCGCGAGCTAAACCTCGCTGGTCTTACGCGACGATGCGCCGCACTAGCGCCACCACTTCTCGACCGCCTGCGGATCGACGAAGAAACGCAAAAGGCCCTTTTCGGGGCCAGCCACCATCGACCTCAAGCCTGCCCACGGACACTGCCGCATCCCGAACAACAACCACTGCTTCGCCCACCGGACTCCGCACACCCGTGCCTTCGCCTAACGCCGTGCCCACGGACCCGCGACAGAGGCCGCCCACCGGGCCGTCAATATCGACAGAAGCGTACGAGAGTGATATTCTCACTCTCGCCCAGCTGATTACAGCTGGGGCTCTGTCGGTGGGGATGACTCGGTGGATGGCGCTGTAGGTAGCACACATATTCATATGTTTTATTTCATTTGGTTAATTTGATAAACTATTTATTTTCCGCTTTTTAGTGCCTTATGGGTTTTTGATTGATATTGAAGTCGGTTAATACTTTTTTTTGAAAATTTACTTTATTTAAGTAACTGTAAACACGCGACTTGCAGGTTGTGATTACTATAGTTTCACCATGAATGGATCGCCTCGCCAGGGGTAGTACCACCCGACCCACAGAAAACCGACGTGAAGTAACAGTGCTTGCATTGTTGCGTTTCGTTCGGGCAGTGAGAGCGCCGGAGGCCCATCTCCACTCCCGTAACCCATCCCCCAAAGGGTGACAACGCACCTGCGACTCCTCTGGTGTTGTTAGTGTCCATGGACGGTGGTGATCACTGAACATCAGGTGACCCACCTGTTCGTTTGCCACCTATGACATAAATAAGACCGCTATTATTATTTCATTTGTATAGATGTAACGCGGACGGACTCGCAGGCGGTCGCAAGTTTGATAAAGATCGACGACTAATTAATAACGCGTTTAATTTGCATAATTTCAAGTTTATTTTAGGCGACTAATTAATTTATTTCGTATCGGCTTTTGTTCGTGATTTCGTCCGCTTCGATTTCGCAATGAAACGACTCTTGCGCCACCTATTGTGCGATATTTGCACTAATTCGGAAAGCTTCGCGCGGGCGTGCGCACGACAAGAACAGAAGTTTTACGCAATCGTATAAACGGTACAGTTTGGGGAACAAACGAAGAACTATTGAAGTTATACTTCTTTTGGCGCGTTAGGGAAAAAATTATGAAAGTAAATTTTTACGATGTGCGCGCACGCCGTCACGAGAAACCGACACCCTGAAGTTAGCTATAGTCGACATTTTGTTTCTTTGTATTAAATACCTTTTTTCAATTGTTAGTGTCGTTTTTTCTACAAACGTAGAATAAGGCGAGAGATAACATTTTTGAAAAGATTTTTATCTTGTTACGCCAAAGAAGTATGACTTCTAACGCGTACACAAACACTTTTTTTTTATTGAATTGTATCGAATCTAGTGTTATTATGGAGACACCTTGATATATCTGTCTCATTTACTCTTTACATACATTATTTTATAATAGCGGCACGCTGTAATGGCCGTTTTGACGTTTGTCCGCTCATGAAGTTGATAAATTAAGTTTGAAGGAGCGAATTGTTGTTCTTTATTGGCTATAGTGTCGTGCAGTTCATTTTCGAAAGTTGTAAGTCTATAATTTTTTTCAAACTATTGAGTATTTTATAAATTCCCTTTAAGGGCAATGCGTGCCCCCGCGTACCCACAAAAACAAAGCCCTGTATATATGTATAATTATATATCTAACTGTCGTGGTCGTCTCAGCCTACCCTATGAGGGCGGGCGAGGGAACTGTTCCTCATAGGGTAGGCTGAGACGACCACGACAGTTAGATATATAATTATACATATATACAGGGCTTTGTTTTTGTGGGTACGCGGGGGCACGCATTGCCCTTAAAGGGAATTTATAAAATACTCAATAGTTTGAAAAAAATTATAGACTTACAACTTTCGAAAATGAACTGCACGACACTATAGCCAATAAAGAACAACAATTCGCTCCTTCAAACTTAATTTATCAACTTCATGAGCGGACAAACGTCAAAACGGCCATTACAGCGTGCCGCTATTATAAAATAATGTATGTAAAGAGTAAATGAGACAGATATATCAAGGTGTCTCCATAATAACACTAGATTCGATACAATTCAATAAAAAAAAAGTGTTTGTGTACGCGTTAGAAGTCATACTTCTTTGGCGTAACAAGATAAAAATCTTTTCAAAAATGTTATCTCTCGCCTTATTCTACGTTTGTAGAAAAAACGACACTAACAATTGAAAAAAGGTATTTAATACAAAGAAACAAAATGTCGACTATAGCTAACTTCAGGGTGTCGGTTTCTCGTGACGGCGTGCGCGCACATCGTAAAAATTTACTTTCATAATTTTTTCCCTAACGCGCCAAAAGAAGTATAACTTCAATAGTTCTTCGTTTGTTCCCCAAACTGTACCGTTTATACGATTGCGTAAAACTTCTGTTCTTGTCGTGCGCACGCCCGCGCGAAGCTTTCCGAATTAGTGCAAATATCGCACAATAGGTGGCGCAAGAGTCGTTTCATTGCGAAATCGAAGCGGACGAAATCACGAACAAAAGCCGATACGAAATAAATTAATTAGTCGCCTAAAATAAACTTGAAATTATGCAAATTAAACGCGTTATTAATTAGTCGTCGATCTTTATCAAACTTGCGACCGCCTGCGAGTCCGTCCGCGTTACATCTATACAAATGAAATAATAATAGCGGTCTTATTTATGTCATAGGTGGCAAACGAACAGGTGGGTCACCTGATGTTCAGTGATCACCACCGTCCATGGACACTAACAACACCAGAGGAGTCGCAGGTGCGTTGTCACCCTTTGGGGGATGGGTTACGGGAGTGGAGATGGGCCTCCGGCGCTCTCACTGCCCGAACGAAACGCAACAATGCAAGCACTGTTACTTCACGTCGGTTTTCTGTGGGTCGGGTGGTACTACCCCTGGCGAGGCGATCCATTCATGGTGAAACTATAGTAATCACAACCTGCAAGTCGCGTGTTTACAGTTACTTAAATAAAGTAAATTTTCAAAAAAAAGTATTAACCGACTTCAATATCAATCAAAAACCCATAAGGCACTAAAAAGCGGAAAATAAATAGTTTATCAAATTAACCAAATGAAATAAAACATATGAATATGTGTGCTACCTAGAGATGTACTGGAAGTCGTTACCAACCAAAAGTTTTGTATTACAGAGACGCGAGAGTGGACTTAAACTTTGTACCTGTAGATGACATGATTTTCGGTTTGGTTGGCACCGACTTCCAATACATCTCTAGGTAGCACAAATATTCATATGTTTTATTTTTGATAAACTATTTATTTTCCGCTTTTTAGTGCCTTATGGATTTTTGATTGATATTGAAGTCGGTTAATACTTTTTTTTGAAAATTTACTTTATAAATAAACAAGTTTTCCATCTTCACATGAATCTAATGTATATGGTGTTATAAGCTTTCAATTAATCTATATAAGTACTAGCTTACCCGACCACACGTTGCTGTGCCTGAGTAATCAAAAAAAAATTGACCGCGATAGTTTCTACCACCAACTCGGCTACCATCGCTTCACATATAATACACTTTAAGTAATGTAATTACAATGCTTCCGTCATGTTGTGACACAGCAACGAACATAAGCACAATAGGCTCCTAAGAATTGAAGATTTTTTTTTTATAATATTGGTGGCAAACGAACATACGGGTCACCTGATGGTAAGTGATCACGGCCGCCCATGGACAATTGCGATACGAGAGGAAACACAGATGCGTTGCCGGCCCTTAAGAAAGGAGTAGGCTCGTTTCTTGAAAGTTTTCTTACTTTGCCACGGATCCCATAATCAGAACCTAACCAAACTCTCATTAAACTACCCTTGAAGTACATCCTTTTCAATAAAAAATGAATCATCGAAACCGGTTAGCGTAATATTGAGTTATTCGTCTATTTGTCGTGTACATACTTAATGCAAATTTAAAACTTATACGGTTTTGCACTGGATGCCGTTATCGGAACTGGGCCAAATTGAAATGGGACCACATGGGAAGCACCAGCTTTCAAATAAAAAAAGAATAATCAAAATCGGTTCACCCAGTCCAAAGTTATGAGGTAACAAACATAAAAAAAAAACAGACGAATTGATAACCTCCTCCTTTTTTGAAGTCGGTTAAAAAAATAAAACTTAACAACAAATAAAATATGGTTCAGCGCCATCTAGCGTCGATTATAGCAAATTAGATTACACGGGAACATTCTGTGCGTTCCAATACGCTAGCGCATTATGGAAGTTACTTTTGCTGCAGCGCCATCTAGTAACGAATTAGGTGTACCAACTTTCACGATGATCGGGGGAAAACGGCGATTAGTCGATCAATATTAGACATGCCAATATCTATTTTATATTCACGTAACTAATCACGAGGTATTTAATTAAACTGCGGCATTGAAAACGTCCTAACCCAAGGAACTTTTATAACCGCGTACAGTATCTACACAGCAAAAAAGTGACATCTCTATCATGTAATGTACTCTGTGGAAACGACCGAGACAGTCGGTTAAGTCTTCGATTTCTCGGCTGAGTGCCTTAAGCGCTCGCCTTAGTAGTCCGGTGAAACTGTTAAGGCCTTGCTAGGCAAAAAGGCTTTTTTTATATATCTTAGGAGGCAAACGAACAGGTTGGTCATCGAATGTTAACTGATCACCATCGCCCATAGACATTTGCAACACCAGGGGAGCAAAGAAAGGGGGGAGGGAAAGGGAGGTAGGCCTCCGGCGCTCACACTGACCGAACGTAACGCAACAATGCAAGCACTGTTACTTCACCTCGGTTTTCTATGAGAGGGTGTTACTACCCCGAGTGAGCCGGCCCATTCATGCTGAAACCGGTAATGGCACCATTGATTTCGTATAGCGTTATCTTTATCGATCGCGGTCACTAGGCTGTGCGCTTCCTTCTCGACGTGCGAGTACGGAGTGTAGAGGTAAAGAGAATCATCTCCGTGTATGAACCAGTATTCAGAATGTGTCAAATTAGTGTAGCGCTACAGTAGCAACAGGGTTGAACGCGACAATGAACAACATGAACGCGACCAAAGTCGTGAGTAGAAAATAGTAAACAAGATCTTAGAAGATCTTCTTCTTCTTACCCTTATCCCACAAGGGGTAGGGTCGTAGAGTCGGTACAACATGTTTGTCATGTTGTGGTATATGTGGCTTAATTTTTACGATCGGCCGCCTTTGTTTTTTTTTTTTTTCTACATGGGGGAATCCCTAATGGATATCCATCTCACCGGGCAGCAGAGGATGGATATGCCCGAGTCGCACGGACTAAAACCCCATGGTACCTTCTTACACCTTTTGGCCGGAGGAGCAGGGACTGTCTAAGCGGACGATCGGCCGCCTGCCTGACATCAACCCTCCTTGGAATTATTTTGTTGTAGCACTGTATTTATGATTATTATTATATAGTTACGAAGTCTGATGGGATCCATAGCCTTACAATTGTTCTGTAGGCTTTAGCTTTGGTAGGCTATTTATAGTGTCTCTTTGAGCGGCACCACCGTTCCGGTTAAAAACAAAGTTCTTCAAGATTATGGTCTGCCTGCTATATTGCCATTTTTATGTAACTGAAAACTAATCAAGTTTAGATTATTCCAGAGGACTGCATTTTCGGTTTTTTTTTTCAGGATTCGTGGTTTCAGTATTTTCTCAGTAATAACAATATAATATTATATAAAATAAACCATTAGCATTACACAGTATAAAACAAAGTCCCCTACCTCGTCTGTCTGTCTGTCTGTTCGCGATAAACTCAAAAACTACCGAAAGGATTTTCATGCGGTTTTCACCAATGGATAGAGTGATTCACGAGGAACGTTTTAGTATATAATTTGTTAAGGATTTTTCCATAATCAGGGCGGGACAACGTCTGCCGGGCCCGCTAGTAATAATATAAAATATGAAAACTATAATAGAAAAATAAATGCAAATAAACTGACATGTCGATGTAATTTTATTTTACAAGATCTTAGAATATATTAAAAAAATACGCGCAATAATAATAAACGTTATTTGTGACGATTACGAAACTTGTCTGATTTTGATGAACTGCTATTATGATACTAAAAATAGGTGTAAATAACGTATTAGTATACCGCAGCCAAGCGAAGCCGGGGCGGGTCGTTAAGTCTTTATTAAAATTCCAAAGTTCAGTCATCATCCGAACGGACTGATAGGCAGACGAGTTTGTTACGATATTAATTAATTAATATAAAAATATAACAAATACAAAAACACCTCAGGGCTACCACAAAACGAGAATAAAGAACAACCGCTACCTACCTCTTTAAATGCCAAAATTTCGGCAGGAAATAAAACGTAGCTCATAAAATACGGCACCTGAGAAAACGAAAATAAACAAACACTCCCTTCCCGTATTTTATTATCGAACTGATTTACTCAAAGGCAACAACGCAGACCAGTTCTCCAAAGATAAAAAAAAACATACCGACCGGCAAGGAGAACTTTATATTAAAAGTCGACAAACCTTACAAGGTTAATTTAAAAACAAAAAAGTAACGCACAGGTCGAAAACGAGAAATCAGCCGTCATGGTGACCGAAAGTGATAATCGACCGATTTCGAATGATCACAATACATACCACTTCATAAAATTCCTTAAATGTTTACGACATGTCTCATTTATAAATAGCTCCTTGTATTTACCTTATTTTTTAATAGTTTTTGAAGTCATACTTCTTTTGGCCCGTTAGGGAAAAATGATGAGAGTAAATATTTACGATGCGCGTGCACACCGTTACGAAAAACCGACACCCTGAAGTTAGCTATAGTCAACATTTTGTTTCTTTGTATTTGTTGTTTATATTTCTTTGTATTAAAACTTTCAATGTATTAAATACCTTTTTTCCATTGCTAGTGTCGTTTTTATACAAACATAGATAAGGCGAAATATAAAACTTTTGAAAAGATTTTTATCTTGTTACGCCGAAGTATAAATTCTAACACGTGTACATAAGTACACACACACTTTTTTTATGTATAATTTTGTTTTACAGTTCGGTATTATGTCCGACAATTGTACGCGTATATCTGGGGTAGCACTCAATCTTGACCAGTATTTGTTTTTTGTATAAATATAACTTTGACGGAACCCTGATGACTATTCTACGGAACCCAGTTTGTGGTTCGCTGATCTAGATAAAATACTAAAATACATGCATAACATGGATATAGATGACAAAGAAAAAAATACTAACCTCAAAAACGTCACGGTGACAGCCCGCCCGATCTTCCCAAAATGGCGACGCACTCGATCTGGGTCAAGGACGTCGTTGCACGGTATACACAAATTTATTTAGACTCGTTCTTTAAATGTCGAATAGTTGACGATAACCGGTTTTTTTTAACACCTCGCTCTACGTGGTAATTGATTTTGAAAGATTATACGTATTTGTATATCGAACGATAAGTGAACTTGCTTTTAAAAATGTTTGTTTTTTTTTAACGACGACAAATACGTGTTAGAGGCAATTTATTATCTGTATATTAATTTCATTATTTTTATATAGTAACTAGCTGACCCGCGCCCACTTCGTTGGGCGGTAATAGGCATTATCAAGCTAAAACTTTTCTCTAGAACTCAATCATATATCTCTCATCGTTAAGGCAGCGTTCGTAAGAAACGTATTCGTTCGACCAACTCCCCAGATATTACCCCATACAATCTCACAAACTTTACCTCTTTATACTATTGGTATAGATAATATAATTAGTTAATAACAATTATTACATGGAGTAATTCACACTAAGCAATACGTAATTTAAACTTCTTTCGCGTGGTCTTCAATTAGATGCGGTTAATTTATTAGCCAAGTGTGAGCGTACTAACCCGGAGAAAACATACGGTGTCATCGGTACAACTCACGCGCCATCTATTTTATAATAGTTGTACTAATTCAAAACAAATGCCGCTCGTACGTACAACGACCCGAAGTCGCAATACAACCGAATGAACGGAATGCGTACGGGACCTATTTACAACTTGAAGGACTTAGAAGAAGGCCTACCATCATACTATGGTCTCGACACAATGATTCCCTTTACAAAGAGCTCCGGCTTGAATCAAAATTCGAACTCGCATCGATCCAGCTACGACTGGCGTGTGAGTTTTGGATTACCACGAACGTTTTTGGGGTGTAAGGGGTGTCGGGTTTTTGAGTTTATCGCGAACAGATGTATTTATGTAGGTGGCAATTGCGACATCTATATAGGTGGTAGAGCCACGCTGTAGCCATTAACAGTTTCAGCACGAAAGAGTCGGCTCACCCGGGGCCGTACCACCCGACACACAGAAACGCCGACGTGAAGTAACAGTGCTTGCATTGTTGCGTTTCGTTCGGGCAGTGAGAACGCCGGAGGCCCATCCCCTTTCTGCTTTTCCCTTCCACCTCCCCCTTACACAGGCTGGCAACGCACTTGCGACTCCCCTGGTGTTGCTAGTCTATGGACGGTGGTGATCACTTAATCAGGTGACCCACCTGTTCGTTTGCCTGCTTTTGATATAAAACAAAAAACAGACGGACAAACATACGTGGCAGAGAACTTTATAATACGCAGTAGTGATTATTTAAATTCCATAATATGTATCCCTATTGAAATTATTAACATTAACCTGGTGTTCACATCGATTGACACTCGGAGCAATAATTATATACATTTCTATAAGGTTTATTATATTAACCTTCCTTTTTTTATAGTAGCACGGCAAAATGACTGCACTGTGCCTGATGGTAAGCACAGTACAATCCACAAACAATGGCGACTACCGAGTGACACACTATCCATCGCCGATCGCCGCTGTCATGCCGGCCTGCGAACAACTGGATATGCACAGGCTGATCCCGAAACGCGACCCGCAGAAGCGAATCAGTATAACGGGCTGTTTCGCCATATACATGTTGGTTGCGACCCGGTCAGGCTGTAGAATCCTACCAACCCGCTTTCGACATTGTCTCGTTCGTTATTCAGCAGGGTGCACCACGCGCAGGTGAAGTTGGCTTTAGTGTCTCAAGTCTACAATACCAATACTACATGTACACAGGCCGCTATATTACGCATCGCTAGTCTGGTCGGTCGCGCTTACTAGAATGTCATGGCGCGAAATCACGAATTTCTCTCACGCCAAAAAAATACCCCTCGACACGCTTAAAGAAATCTTCACTTGAAACATTGTATCATATTTGCAACTTACCCCGATGAGCCCCGAGTGTGAGCGTGAATATAAAATTGAAGGATACAGGAAGTAGACAATGAAATGCCAACACTACCCGCCGAGAGATATGACACGATATTACGCTGTTAATAATAGCGATAATTGCATTACTACATTTGAAGGTTATATCAATTTTAATAAAGACTTTTTACTTCTTTTTTTTTAATACAACTTCCGCTGTACGATTCGAGTCGTATGTCGCGGGTAATTTTACAAAACATATCCTTACCAGTTCTTACTTCCTTACTAAAATTATGTGCGTATGCGTTTGTTTGTTTGTTACGATATCACGCATTAACTAATGAACCGATCATCATTGTATACGCATCATCAGAGCTTCAGAAAAAAAGCTTCAAAAAAGCATCAGAGCAAAAGAGCATCAGAGCTTCATAAAAAAAATATATATATATTGTTCCTGAGATATAGGAAAAAATTACGTCAGAGCGTGCAAAGCCGCGGGCAAAATCCAGTGTTTTAGTATTTTCAGGAACGAGACAATTTCGAAGCGAGACGATTAAATTCTAAATAAAATATTTACACGATTATCGTACTGTTACATCCGTACACAGTTCGTTGTAGCAGTAGCTGTTTTAATTTCATTTTTTTTTAATTAGATTACAAAGAAAAAACTGTGTAAAGAGTTTGCAGTTACCATTTATTCAAACCTTAGTGGTCGCAAAACCTTACGCACAACGCCATCTATCGACACCGTTAGGAGGTAGAATGACCGTTGCAAGTCGATTCGCGCCTTAATCCGACTAGTACTTGGAAAATGTGTTGTTGTGAACACCTATGTGTTGGAATTTAAAAAAAAAAGTAAACAATTATGACCGACGAGTGTATTGCAATCACAACAGATGAAATTATAACTAGCTATTGAAACTATTGTGAAAATCATTATTTTATAGATTTTTTTTCACACGTAAGAACTGTAGCTTCTAGAAGTATTACCTAAATCTTCCTCATTAATCACTTTATCTACTGGTAAAAACGGCATGAATTTCCGTTGAGTAGGTTTTGAGTTTATCCCGAACAGACAGACAGACAGACGTGGCAGAGGACTCTGTTTCATAATATGTAGTGATAAATGAAATTAAAAAAAAAAGTAGATAAATAGTTAAAAACGCGGTCCGCCATTTTGAGATCTGGGTCTTGAAAAATCTGCCGAGCGGTTACTGAGCATAAAGCAACTCCGCTCTAGCAGGTGTCTACTGTCTATGGTCATGTATATAAAACCGTTACGATTGTAAAAACACTTGCAAAACAACTTCTCGAATTAATTACAATTCGCAGTAACAAAATACTCAATAATTTTAATACTATAAAAACAGATTAACAGTATCTTCAAATTACTATTGCCCGGAATAATTAATTATATTTTATAGTCGAATAAAATCAAAGCTAAGTAATATAGAAAAACAAATGTCATTATGCCAACATGTTCGTGAGAATTTAATCGCTTATCTCAGCATAATCTGTGGTAACTAATATTCTTTAATACCGGATTCGCGGTAATGTCAGACAGTTTTTTTTCTTCCATCATCATGATCAGCCTGTAAGAGACCCTCTGCAGGGCCATAGGTCTCTTCCCGAAGGAAGGCATGGGCGTAATCACCACGCCAGCCCACGACGTATTGGCGATTTCAAACTCTGAGAAATCCACAGTCTATATTGTTCCCACATACAGTGATGCTACAAGAACATTTCTCAGGTTCAGGTTTCCTCACGATGTTTTCCTTTTTTTTTAAATATCATAGGAGGCCAACGAACAGGTTTGTCACCTGATGTTAAGTGATCACCACCGTCCATAGACACTTGCAACACCAGGCGAGTCGCAAGTGCGTTGCCAGCCTGTGTTTGAGGGAGAGCGGAGTGGGAGAACGGGGAAGGGAGGGGAGGTGGTTTATCCGGCGCTCTCACTGACCAAACGAAACGCAACAATGCAAGCACTGTTACTTCACGTCGGTTTTCTGTGAGATGCTGGTAGTACCCCGGGCGAACCGACCCATTCATACTGAAACCATTAATACCTTCAGCGTGGCTCTACCGCATTGGGAAACCACCTTCACCGTCACCCGATAATGTTACCGATTTAAATCAGTAAATGTCCGGGAATTCTGAAAAATTCGTTGGTACATGCCGGGATTCGAAACCGCGGACATCGAAATAATATTCCACCGGTCAAACCACTGGGCCACCACTACGATTTCTTTCATACGTTAAACTAAAACAGGTTTTTCTATTATTTATATTAAATTAGAAGAACATTTTCATTATATGTAGATCGCGTCTCGAATTCTATTCTTTTTTTGACGTGATAACGTCTTATAATTCGATGAACGTACGCTACACGCACGAAAAAGCATAACTCATAGTCACGTTCCGCGTGAGCCGAGCGTACAAGCGAGAGCGCGGAGCAAACTATAGCGGGGCGCGATCGGCCTAAGCGTTCGGTTTGTGACGCATCTATCATATATATATATTAGAATAATTCAATTCATAAAAGTATGCAATTTTTTATCTATGTTTTCATATGACATTATCACATAAAATTATCGCCCGTAAACCGACTTTACGCACAACCAACTTTTTTCAACAAAGAAAATCGGCCATTTTTTTTTAAATTAGTATACGTAATATAAAAAACAATTGAAGTTTACAACGGTGTGAAATATCATTCGAACTGTACAAAGCTACTGCCATAGCACAAACTACCTACGGATATACTCATTCATAGAGTTTCTCTCTCAAACAACCGTCAACTGCATTGATAATGTAAAAAAAACATACATTAATAACCTAATGATGTCACCAGAACGCACACATTGCATATATACGAGTAAAAAAAAGAACGACAGTCCCCCACCAAAACGGTTGAAATTCGTAGGCCCCTAAACAACCACTGGCCAAAAAGAAACATCATATACCGGTTTCCATTGCAAAATGCAATGCCTTTCCGACTTCAACGTATAAAATTAACATAAAAATTAAAGCACGTATTTAACTGCGAAACATATAAATTCAAATTAGAATCGTAAAGAGTTTTAACAATTATTTAGTACCATACAATCATAGATAATAAACACTGATTAGTAAAACTGCTTAGTGATAAGACACTGGCACCGAATTAAAAAAAACACTTTATATCAAACACTCGTTAACGCGGGAAAATTACGAAACGTACGCCATTGACGCAAATCATCTAATCACTAAACGGTGTTATTTACACAATAATTATTATCACATTTTATTAAATAAAACAACATGTCGGACAATAATTATGTCTATAATACATTCAAACTATGAATATCACATCAAACAATTAAATTACTTTAAAAAAACCTTTTTTTTATATATATCACTAGGTGACCTGTGCCCACTTCGTTGGACGGTAATAGGCATTATCAGGCCACAACTTTTCTCTAGAACTCAATCATATATCTCTCATCGTTAAGGCAGCATTCTTAAGAAACGATTTCGTTCGACCATTTTTTCTCCGACTCCCCAGATATTACCCCCTACAACCTCACAAAATTTACCTCTTTATAATATTAGCATGAATAATATAATTAGTTAATAGCTTCTGCCCCCGACTTCGTACGCGTGGAATAGTTATTCTGGGCTAAGACACAGCCGAAGCTCTCAAAAGGAAAAAAAACCCCGATTTTAAAATATTCTTCATTGTTGCTCCGCCTCTATTGGTCTTAGCGTGTTGATATATAGCCTATGACACTCACAAATAATTTGGCTTTCTACTGGTAAAAGAATTTTCCAAAATCTGTTTAGTAGTTCCTGAGATTACCCCTTACAACTTCACAACGTCACAAACTCACAAAATTTACCTCTTTATAATATTATTATTATTAGTATAGAAGTATAGATTGGAGGCAAACGAACAGGCGGGATCACTTGATTTTAAGTAATCACCACCGTCCATAGACACTAGTAACACCAGAGGAGTCGCAAGTCCGTTGACAGCCTGTGGGAGAGGGGGAGGTGGGCCTCCGGCGCTCTCACTGACCGAACGAAAAGCAACAATGCGTGCACTGTTACTTCACGTGGGTGTTTCTGTGTGTCGGGTGGTAGTACCCCGAGTGAGCCGACACATTCATGCTGAAACCAGTAATAGCTTTAGCGTGGTTCTACCACCTACGTAAAAGTTGCATCAGTCACAAACAGATGGCGCTTTAAATTAGTTTGTTAACAGAAAACTGTACCACCTAATGTTACAAATATGTCATAAATGGCACCACGTTTTAATTATTAAAATAGTTTATCATACTTTTAATTTAACACGTAATAACTGAGCCACAGCAACGCGTGGCCGGTGTAGCTAGTACATATATATATAGTCTTGAACACCGAAGATCTATAGCTGACTTATGTATACTTCACAAAATAGTAAACGGTACCTTTGGTACTGACCTACTCGGGCAAATTAATTTCAGAATACCAACTCACTCAATACGAGCTCAGCAATTATTTCATTTACCAGCGGTTAATAACAACGTTTCAAAAAACAATACGTTGTATCGAATGTGCAAGTACTATAACGAATTCTGTGTTCACAAAGACATGAGGCATATAGAATCAAAGACAGCTAAGTGCCACAAGTTCTAAAAATGAACTGAGTATGGAGCCATCCAGTCTTATTGGTTGCAAATCACCATTTAATTCCTACAAGAAATAAAATACAGACTTTTAATTTTCGTTTTAAAATTGATTTAGAGATCAAATACATTTAAGTACAACCAAATCATCAAATAAGAAGTAAAGTAAGAATAAAATACAGTTAAGGAATTATCACATTTTTTAATTTCTTGAACTTCTTTTTTAGAGCTGATGGCCATAGGCAGGCAAAATCAATAGCCTATGCCACTCCCTAAAATTGAAACTTTGAATATAAGTAAAACTCCAACTCTGAGAATAGATAAACTTTTTTTTCGTTTCCTGCAAATTTGGCACTTAGCTGTTTTTGATTTTATATGCCTCACATATTTAATGACGGCTTTAAAAAATGTAAGGCACATATTGTATTGGAAACATAGACGTATGATAGTCGTGTATCCCTAATATTTATTTTATCATTACACTAGGCTAACTGTGGTTATTGTTACAATTGCTAATGTTGTGTACAATTTATAATTGGATTTCAGATTTATTATATTATAATAGTTATGTTACTCATATAATTTCAATCTGTTATCTGTAATCGTACCTTTTTGTAAAAAATAAAAATAGGTTCTGTGAAAATCAAATTCGAGATGACAAATAACATGTTGAATATTTTTATTAAAATGCAAGCAGACCCACCGTAGAACGCTTGTAAACCGAGTAACACTTCGTCATAGACATCAATAAGGAAATATGACGACACTTGCAAAGATCAAAGTTTATCGAGGACTTGGCTATAAACAAAATAAGGGTATGAAGCTGAATCAACTGATATAGTGTATCTAAATACGTATATTAATTCCAAAGTGTTGATAAAGAGTTTCGTGACGAAACACTAATTAAATACGTATACTCATTCCATAGTGACGAAACACTAATTTTTATTAATATATATTTTTGATATAAGGTGTGGTAAAAAAACGTGTGTGTGTGTGTGTGTACTTATGTACAAGCGTTAGAAGTTATACTTCTACGGCGTAACAAGATAAAAATCTTTTCAAAATTTTTATCTTTCGCCTTATTCTACGTTTGTAGAAAAAACGACACTAACAATTGAAAAAGTTGACTATAGCTAACTTCAGGGTGTCGGTTCTTCGTGACGGTGTGCGCGCGCATCGTAAAAATTTACACTCATCACTTTTCCCTAACGCGCCAAAAGAAGTATAACTTTCACTTTCACTTAACTTTCACGAAATTATAGGTTTTAATTGCCATAGTTAGAGTGATCCGATTTAGGTAACATTTGCACCGTTTTGATCGATAACTGTTCGTCATTCCGAAGGTAATCACTATGCCTCATTATATTTTAATGATTTTCATGGTGGTAGATTGTGTCTACTACCAAAATTGTATCCAGTCCATTTTAAAAGGTAACGAAACATTTGTATATCGAACTTTTTTATTTTATTGTAGCACGGCAAAATGACTGCACTGTGCCTGATGGCAAGCACAGTACAATCCAAAAACCACGGCAACCACCGAGTGACACACTATCCATCGCCGATCGCCGCTGCCATGCCGGCCTGCGAAAAGCTGGATATGCACAGCCTGATCCCGAAACGCGACCCGCAGAAGCAAATCACTATGACGGGCTTTTTCGCCATATGCATGGAGGTTGCGACCCAGTCAGGCTGTAGAACCCTACCACCCCGCTATCGTCATTGCCTCGTTCATTATTCGGCAGGGTGCACCACGTGCAGGTGAGGTTGGCTTCGGTGTCTCAAGTCTTATGATGTTATTCGACAACCCTTACACCGTAAAAATTAGCATTAGTCTGCTTTCCACATTAATTGGCACTCCGAACAGCAATTATATACATTTTCATATAGTTTATTAATCTATCAAACATATGAAGGGCTGCCAGGGCTGTAGCTAGAGTCGAATTTGAGGTAGGGCTGGTGTAGAAAATTTAACATAATCGATCTGCCCTCGTATGTCACAAACTGTGGTATGTTGGGAAAAGTTTAGATTTAATTATAATAATTTATCTTAGTTTATGGTATTTTAAGGTAGGCCATTGCGGTTTCAAGGTCGGGCATTGCCCCACAATGACGTATTAGGGGTACATAGGACGCTTGTACTACGCGTCGCTAATCCGACGCAAGCCGCGAAAGCGCAAAACGCTTTGTCAAAAGGCCGGCAACGCACTTGTGACTCCCCCGGTGTTGCTAGTGTCTATGGACGGCGGTGATCACTTACGACCGGGTGACCCGTCTGTTCATTTGCCTCCTATAATATAATTAAAAAAAAGGTCACTGTTTAAAAATGACAAATACCGCACAACACACCTAAAGATACTGTTCTTCAGTGATAGGTCGAATCCGCAATACCAGCAAAGCCGCAACCAAAAACGAGTATTCCACAAACGTATCAACACATACCGTTTACAATAACTCGAGATTAGACTATATCCATTGATTGAGTTCATTATAAATTAATTAATAAGTACACTGCTTGCATGCTGCCGACATTAATTAACTGAACATTGTAAACTATAACCATGATTATAAACAAAAACAACGATAAATAATTATCATCAGTATTGCAACAGAGTTTTGCGAATCGACAGTCTGTTTTACCAAGTTTTTTTTTCTTTGTTAAATCGCTTTCTCGTATTAGTTCCGACGCAATTTTATAATTCACTATCGTATGATTTTTATTATTAATCAATTTAATATTTTTTATTATTTTTTTTCAAAAATTTTTGTTTGGTTACTTTATAAATTATTTATTAACAAAATTAAAAATATTTAAAGACCGGATGGTACTGAAATGTGACGCCATACTGCCCTTAACAGTATTTCATTAAAATGGATATCTACATTCCACCCGTGCGAAGCTGGGGCGGGTCGCTGGTAATATATAATTTGTAGCATAAAGGGAAGGTACGCACTGAAATACGACGCCATCTATTGAATGATCGTCTAACCGGGATGACATAAAGTGCGTTGTTACAATAATTTACACCGCCATCTGTTAAAAAATTATGGAACTTACAAATACGTGTACCTCCAAGCTTTCGTCCTATATAAATGGTAAATTTACAATAAAAAAAATGTTGACGTAATTATCTTACATCAAATCTATCATATGTCTTAGGTTGGAACATATAACTGAATACGCATAATGTTCAAGATCAGTTGAGTAGCTTCGAAGTCCATCGCGGGCATACACTGTGTATCAAATTTTCTGCCACAGCGTATGCACGCGATGGATTACGAAACTACTTAACCGATTTGTATATAATGTTGTATATTCTTTGTCATACGTGTCTACTTAGGACATAGGATAGGTTCCATCCGTTTGATTAGAGAATGCGACACGCCTAAGCGTTTCACTATTAAAGATGTAAAATTTGTAGGTGGTAGAGCCACGCTGAAGCTATTACTGGTTTCAGCGTGAATGGGTCGGATAGTACCGGATAGTACCACCCGACACACAGAAAACCGACGTGAAGTAATTGTGCTTGCATTGTTGCGTTTCGTTCGATCAGTACGAGCGCCGAAGACCCACCTACCCTCCCCTTCCACTTTCGCCTTCGCTTCTCCCCTCCGACACAGACTGGCAACGCACCTGCGACTCCCCTGGTGTTGCAAGTGTCTATGGACGGTGGTGATAACTTCACATCAGATGACCCACCCGTTCGTTTGCCTCCTATGATATAAAATTAAAAACTAAATATATTTGAAGTAATGATAGATTTATTGTCAATTTGTTTCCAGATACATTAAAGCTTCGGGTGACAGGACCGGTCGCGAGCATCAGGGAATCACTCCTCATCGACGAGTACGGCACCGAACTTTCAAAACTGGCTTTCAGGTATTTTATTTCCGAAAGAAAACAACTTCCTATAGCTAATCTTCAAATTTAGCTTACGCTGAAGCAATGAATGACTATTAATATAGCATTTCTTTTTTCGAGCTGACTACGCTATTAACCTAGCAAGGTCGTAACAGCTTCACCGGACTACTAAGACGAGCGCTTAAAGCACTCAACCGATTTTATTTGGGCAACTGGCTCAACGGTGCACGACTCACCTCGGCTTGGGCTGTTGCCTGACACATGCAATTCGCGACCTATCTGAGCTAACCTAAGCTAAACTAACTATTCATACATATATGAGTTGCTGAAACATATATGTGTACCAGGAATACATACCTCAACCACACTTATATATATTTCGTATCGGATAATTTACTAATACGAAATATATATAAGAGTTGTTGAGGTATGTATGCTTGGTATATGTATATATGTATATATGTTAATATAGCATCGAATCCAGCAATAAACTGGATATTCCTGTAAAGTAGAACATCGCGATGATACCACGGTTAGGTGGCAAGTATTGTTAAATGTCCGCGTAGCTGACTACCAACCTCAAGTTAAAAGCCTATTGCCAGTTACCTTTGTTGTTTGCCCTTGAGAGTCAGTCTCTTCACTAGAATTAGCATGCTACCATCTTAAACAATAACGTCTTTTAACATGAAGTAAGATTCTATTCAAATAATAAAACATAAGATAGCTGAAGGCAAATGGCTGCAAATGCCAATAGTTCCAGTGGGAACCAATCATGTTTATGAAACCTTAGCATTGTTTACCTTAGCACCTGTGTCTATTATATCGACGTGAATGATGACGCGGTTAGTAGGTTCATCCATCGGGCCATGGACGCTCCGGCGCGGCATATTGTGGATTATAACTTAAAGATGGCGATAGGGGACCGGAATGAAACCGCCATAAAGGCAATAACGTCTATAACAGCTAAATAAATATATATATTTAAAAAAAAAACTACCCAATAGATGCTCACAAATACGATTTTTAACTTACATATTAAATAAAACTATAACAAAAAAATGGTGCGGACCGAGAGTCTGCAGATAAGAAGAAAGAAAAAAAAAAAAACCTTAGCATTAGAATCTCATGCAGCTGGCATTATTTATGTATGTCGTATTCAAACAAGTATGTAATATATTTTAAATTAGTTGACCCTCCAAAAATCCTCTCGCTTTCTGAACTTTTCACTTGGAATTACGTATACATTTTTGGAATCCATCCTACAGCTACCAACCAATGACGAATAACGGTGATGCAGAATCTATAGAACTGACGGACGAGTTAGAAGCTGAAATGAATTTACCAAGCATGAGAGGATCGAAAGTCTACGTCAAAATCGTGGGCAGAGACCTCAGAGGTATCACTTATTATTCTTTTTTTTTTAAAATAATAACATGATAAAGTTCCTGATGATGAGTACAGTATAACCCCAAATGGAAAAGTAAACAATCCAACAAAGAAATTTGCATGCGTGATCCCGAAACATGATGTTGCAAAAGTCACCGTGTGTTTATTATAACGAACATCGATGTAGCTACCTATTCAAATACAGACTCCACTTTACGTGGAGTCTACTTGACTACTCAATATGTGGTATATTGATGTATATTGTGGTATACCCTTAAAGCAACATGCCCAAGCGTGTAAACTTTAGCGAGTGTTCCAACCAGCGTATGTCAGGCCCTAAATAATCGAACATCTGTCATGACTACCACCTTACCACATTTTATAAATTACACAATTTTTAAAATTACTAGCCTCTGCCCGCGACTTCTTCCGCGGAAGCGAAGACGAAAACATCACTGATTTTGAAACATTCTTCAGTGGTCCTCCGCTCCACTCCGCTCCTATAGCGTGATGATATATAGCCTATGAAATTCACAAATAACGTGGCTTTCTATTGGTAAAAGAATTTTCCAAATCGGTTCAGTACTTCCTGAGATTACCCCCTACAACGTCACAAACTTTACCTCTTTATTATATTAGTATAAGACTAGAACAATACGATATTGAAAGGTGCTTAGATATATTCTAAACAGGATTACCCAATGATGACCCGTGTTTATGAAGTCGAGGATTACAAATTAATGGAAACTATGTACCTTGTATAACGAATTATTAGTAAAGTAATCATTGACCTCTTATTGAGATAAGCTTCCCCCAAGTGAAGAATATCATTCAGAAAGTAAAACGGGAATCATAATTTAGTGCCTTTTATCTAGTACATAAATTAATACCGTGGCTATTCTTTTATCATTGTTTTTTCTATATTTGTAATTGGGGTTTGGACACAAATTGACCATGTCACCCCAGTGATTAACAACAAAATGAAATATGTACACAGTCAATAACTCGTTTTTAATTCTAGACATAACCTGCCTGTAAAGCGTTCTTGGTTCCTCAGATGTCAGGCAAGCAAGAATGGCATTACAGAAAGCCACAGATCTTAAAGAGTCATTCATTTTATTCTCCAGTGCTATATCTCGGAGCACGATTACATGTGCATATCCTTAAAGTGATATCAATTCAAAATTAGATTTCCAAGACACTTTCCTAGAATTATCTAGTGTATATAGAGAATTCTAAAAATTAACATTAATCACTAGTTATTTTTTGGATATAAGGTTGAGAAAGTAACAAGATCGTTTCACTCATAACAACCCTACTTCTAGGAGAACCATTCGTCCGTCTCGCCGGACCTTTGAATAAGGCAGAGGTCAGATTGGGTAGATCAGCAACGATCACCTTCCCCGACGCAGTAGACGACTTGGAGCGCGTAGAGGACGAAAATTCCAGAGCATACAGTCGATTAAGATATAACAATGGAAATGATTCTGTCCTTAGAACCTCATCTCAGGTATGCTAACTAAAAATATATGTGACTAGCTACGGGTATGTATAGCATAGTTATGTGGAGTAGCATTTGCTTCATGCGATCTACTTATATATCGCTTAGCATCATATCTTCATTTATTAAAATTCTTAAGACTGAATTTAATAAGAGACAACGCATAACTTGTAGCGATGGATTTAGAAGCGTTAACTTTTCTAAGGAGATTTTTAATATAACATATTATGTGAGCACTAACACAAGACGTTTGAAAATTCATCCGTAACGGGTTTAAAATATGATTACTCTTGTGAATAATCACAGTAATGAATAATCCATAGAAACTAGCAACACCAGGGGAGTCTCAATTGTTTTGCCAGACTGTGTTTGGGAGGATGGGAGAAGTAGGAAGGGAGGTAGACCTCCGGCGCTATCACTGACCAAACGAAACGCAACAATGCAAGCACTATTACTTCACGTCGGTTTTCTATGAGAGGGTGGTACTACCCCGGACGAGGCGACCTAATCATGTTGAAACCTATAACTTCAGCGTGGCACAACCACCTACAGAAGGTGTTACCGCCTGTCAGGCATACAGCTACTCAGGAATAAAACACCAATTAATTGTAACAAAAACCATAAAAGAGACTTATGATACAGGTCGTGAGCCAGCAAGGGACGGTGCTAACAGAAGTTCAAATCGGCCTAAGCACCAAACTCTACGGATCACCAGGTGATGAATTACAGGTAAATATATAAAATTATGAAAACACTCTCAGACAAATTCAGATCTTACTCATTCGATTCAAGCTAGAGATTAACACGCATATAATAAATAAATAAATAAAAAAACAAAAAATGCAGGCCTTAAATTCCTATAACTTACAGCATATTATTACGTTTAACACAAACACCCAAAATACGGTCCTGTCCAAGGGAAGACAATCTAATATGTCGTCAATATAATAACTGAAGAAACTTGGTTACTTTTATTATCATTACCTATACTTAATAAATACTTAGAAACCTTAATTCATCTACCCTCAGCTCTACTTCGAAGTTACAAACTACAGAGACCAGTCGGTGCGTTTCTCATTCGGAGCCGTAGGGGAACTAAGATTTCTGACGGGCATTAACCCTACTTCGTAAGTATCCCAATATTCTATTTAAATTATTTACTAAACATTCAAAAGGAGATATTATAATGGATAACATGATCTTTAAAGTGTTATAAGAATTTTTTTTTAATTTAACTGAAGGTTTAAAATTGAAGGTTGGTTGGGACTAAGTTAAAAGATATTACCATTTTCTATTGTAATGAAAACATTAGCCTGTGACTAAAGTTAGTTGTGGAATGATCTGTCATCCAGCAATACTATCGACTGGCCTGAATCTGCTATGGTGTTCTGCTCTATTTTAACCTAAAATATTAAACTAATGGTAATAGATACAAAAAGAACATCTGGATTTACTTTTCCAGACAAGTGCTATCTCCTGGACAAACCGCTAATGTAATTGTCAGGGCAACAATCTCATCAACAGCACAGCCTGGAGCAAGAGATTTTATTACCTTCACTGCTTATGGTAAGTTTCAATATTGTCTGTTCATAAGTTTCCACAAATAATAACATTAGAGTAATAATACATCTTGCGCACTATTAACAATAAGAAATTTATTTTAAATGTTCGAAAAGACAGCAATAGATGCCATTCAAAACAAATCTCACAGTTACATCATTATGTGCAGTGTATACAATTGATCTAAATGCTAGTCGAGCCAAATTTTCACATCGAAAACTGTGAGATGTGTGATTAAATATATAATTAATGTACAAATTCCACATAGTATCAACTAACTTTATTTTATATGCATGTGTACCAAAAGTAAATATCTGACCGATATGTGAACGATAGTGACGTCTCTGTGCATGCACTAAAACGAATGTAACAATCGATGTTTTGTAAAAACATGTAAAACGGGTGTTACATGCGATAGAAGAATGCCTGTTAAACTCAAAGGTCTTGTCTACAAGTCCATTATAAGACCAGTCCTTATGTATGGCAGTGAAACATGGGCTGCAAATAAAAAGAACATCCATACTATCCAAGTTGCCGAAATGAAGATGTTACGGTGGATGTGTGGCATAACGCGGCTCGATAAAATCCGCAACGAATACGTGCGAGGTAGCCTAGGAGTGCGCGACATTGCCGATAAGATTACGGAAAGTAGGCTGCGATGGTATGGTCACGTGAAAAGAAAGCCAACAGACTACGTAGGGAATTTAACACTCCAACTATCCCTTCCTGGTCCAAGACCCAGAGGCAGGCCCAAAACAAATTGGAAGGGTGTAGTTCTGAAGGACATGAACGAGTGCAAAGTTACCGAAGACGATGTCAAGGACAGAGCGAAGTGGAGAAGTAAAATACGGAAGGCTGACCCCACCACCATGTGGGACAAATAGTCAGGAAGAGAGAGAGAGAGTAAGCCAGATCTAGTCTCTTGGCGGTTCTTCTCGATGATTGGGTTGCTTTCCGAATCGGTGATAGCTTTGACATTCGTAAGCGCTTCCTCAGGGCCTAAATTGAATAAAATATTTTTGATTTTGAGTATAGAGGTTAGCATACATAGATAATATGTTTCAGGTTTCGAGCAAGTTTCAATTTCCGCGTACGTGTATGTCGTCGCATCAGGAGTAACCGTTTCTGACGTGTGGGCTCCCGAACTTAGTCACAACTTCCAAGGAACCTGCATCGGAAGGATGGGATCCGACTGCGCTCAATATTCATGGTCCGCAACTATCATTGCCAGAGACACTAACGGAGGTAGGAATGAGCCTTATAATTCTTTCGATTCCTTTTCTAATCCTTTCAATTCACCGGGAAAATATGGATTAAGTTTTCCATGTTGTGCCCATTCACTTCGAACCAGTTTTAATAGAATTAACCATTCCCTTATTTGCGAATGCACAGACCAATATATAAACTAGTTTTGTAAATTCCATAACCCCTAAAATCTTCGCAAAACATAAGTCTTCTAAATATTTTCTTCTAAATTCAAACGCAGTAAAATCAACCAACATCCAGCTCCTATCCTAATAAATCTACAGATATGTCTCTCTGTACAGGTCTGTTGCGACTTTCTTCATCGCCTTCAGGCCTCGCTTACGATAGCAATTTCATCGCGGGCACCAGGGACGAGGTGACGGCCATATACAGGGCGAATTGCTGTGCTCCGAGAATGCTCGTCAACGCTGTCGATGCTTTCGGGAACACAAACAGCTATATTGTTGACATATCATGTAAGTATAGCATCTTGCAGAACACCATTTTATGTCCGCGGCGATGTATCAACTATTTGACTCATTATGAGCCCAAGTTAATTCAAGGACTAACTGTACGACTACTGTACTTCACTACACGACTTCTACCATCATGGCAACGTAGAAGTTAACAAGTACGTATTGCTCAACACTAATTCTTATGAAAAGACATTAACATAGTATTGCAAAATGATTGCACTACTTCCATAGACAAGTTTCAATCAATATTCAAGCCGAATTTAAGAATTGCCTATATTAAGCATTTTATGAAAGTAATAGAATCGTCTTACAAACAAGAGTAATATTAGTACTACGTGTATCCCGTCATAATTTTTCTTTCGTGTCAACCTATGAATCCTTAGAGACAACCGTAGCTAAGTATCTATTTGCTAATATATTATTATAAACAATGGGAATTAATAATAGAAATGATCTAGAAACTTCAGTGAGATTTACGTCTACCATATCATTACTGTTATAGTGTTCAAAATGTGCCAATCGCTTTCCCATACTAGGGACGATCAGTGGTTACACTCACGTTGAATTCTTCCCACTCTCGGCTATCGATACCCTGTGTCGCAGCACAAAGCCCATCTGTACTCTTACTTCGTCCTTTGCTTACCGTACTTTTTGATCTAAATTGTTTGGTAATTCTCTTTGCCCAACATAACCTTTCACAATAAAATGCAAACTAAACTACTTGACCGTTACTATAGGCTTTATATTGAATATTGAGAGTAGCGTATCCGTTTCCGTTCACTTCTCTTTCTACCTTATATAGCTATCATTTTTGTACCACCTACTGTTCATCGGGGGGCGGGGCCAAAGCCGTAGTCACAGGCCGCGGTAGATTTGTTTGGCATTGACCTGATGTTTTTCGTTAGAACAACTTGTGCTCTCAAAAATGCCTCTTAGGCATATAAATAGTAAATTTGCATTTACTTTTCTAAATCTGTTTGGTAGTCCCACATATGTATCTCTTGGCCTTTATAAGTCCATGTTCAAAAGGAAATGCTTTAATATAATGCAAATCTATACACTTATTCAATGGGGCACTCGATAGCAGAATAACCGAGCAATCACTGAATCACAATATTTCTCCAGATTATATCACAGGAGCCGGCATCGCGGCTATAGTCCTCGGCGTAATCCTTGCAATAGCACTCATCGCCGTCCTGGTCTCCCTAATCTACTGCTGCGTGAAGAGACGACGGGAATCCAGAGAGTTACCATACAGCACTTCCTCAAGGAACATTAGTTAAGATGTCAGAAATTTTGCAAAGTATTGATGGAAAGGCAAATCTGCTGTGAGGTTCACTTTCATTAGTTATTTCAAAGCGAGGTTTCAAGATAACTATGAGATTAAAGCTTAAATGATATACATGATACAATTTTAACTCCTGGACTTTCCAAAACCATAAGGTTTTAAGCTCCATACAAAACATAGACGTGATTATGCCCTGGGTAAGAGACTCTAGGCAGCATGGGTTAAAAAAATACCACATTTATGATGAAAAACTTGAACAATAACAAGTTACGCAATATACAATTACTATAACCTAAAAAAATTGGCTAGATATTTAAAAACATGACCAGGTATTTTGACATACCTATGGGTTTAAAAAATCAGCCAAGGGGTTAAAGAAATATTCTTTATATAATTAATCTTCTTATACTGACATCGCAAGAAATGTTACTACACAGTCGTTATTTGATTTTACCGCTACAGTAAATTTACCAGTTTACGTCAATCATAAAGATATATGTTAACACATCTATTGTTATCCTAGTAGCAGTTAAAATACCATCACGCAACTTTTGAAAGCAAAACGTATTAAACCTATTTATGAGATTAAAGAGTTTGTACATGTTAAACATAAAACCTTTTTTTAATAAAAATTGATTTGACCTCAGACCTCAATAATAAATGTACATAATTTTAGCTTATATTACCACATATTGTGTAATATCGGTGACATCTTGCATAAGCATGGTAGGATAGAGGTAAGGAGTTACTTACCACCTTTGTGTATAACTTGTGTCCTTCAAAATGTATTAAATTTAGATGATGGCGCTGCTGGAACTGGAGGATTAAATTTGAAGGAAGACGCTACATTTTTTTATAATTTATTTACACTTAAATTGGTTTTACCCCCTTGGACAACTTTTAATTACACACAAGTAACACTCTGTATCTATAGTAGCACCATTCTGGCAATTTACATAATTATTATTAGAAACATTTTGATGGACACCGTTTTGAATGAAGACCTCTATGAGATACTACTCCTTAACACCACCCATTATACACAGAAGTGTATTGGATGGAAAATAATACCACAGAGCATGAATTATTTGAATTATGCGACGTCAACAAACTCTCTGGAAAGTTTTAATGAAGGAGCCACCATTTTGTTGGGAATTTTAATTTTAATATTACCTACTTAATAATAATCTTCAATTAAGAGGAAAGATTGTCAAAGTAGGAAAGAATAAGGACCTCACAGCACAGCCGACCATTTTGTTTCGACTTTGATAAATACTATAAATTATTGTGATTAAAATATTTTTAAATTAAATTATAAGTTATAAGTTACCTTTAAACTTTAAGTCTTTCAACCGTAGCATGCGATGCGATAATGATATTACCAAATGTATAAATAATTATATAAATTAACAGTGCAGGTCTAATTTACAGATTTTAATTGGTATTATTGATATTTTGCAAAACTAAATAGCTGCTGCAATATATGCAGATCAAAACCATCAAGTTGGAGTATTTGTGAATTTTGCATTTGTACACGGCTCATAAATTTGTCACTAATGATATCTGTACAATATATGGCAATTAAATATCAATACTTTTCATTTAATAATGGATATGGATGGACGAATTGATGTGGATAGATCACATAGTAAATGATTTGTATAATTTTTTTTCTGTTAAACATAAACACAACTGTAAGACATAATCGGTCTTATTACAAAAACAAAAATTGGCAGGGGTTTAACACGAATTTTACTAAGCAGTGCATAAAATTTGAAACGTAGTTGAACATATATTTAAAATACTTTATTACAAAAGCGTGTCTAATCGGTCTCTAACTAAACATCTGGTTTAAATTTTTTATGCTAGTAACTCTGAATAGCATTCGTTCAATTCAATCTCGTCATTCAAAAACGTTCCATTACATACAGATATTTTGCGAACAATTTCAATTCATCAATAATATTTTTGTTCAGTTCTTCATTAAAAAAAAACTTATTTTAAGTTAAATTGATTATCATCATTGTGACATTTTAATTAAAAGAAAATGATGTAATTGTTTAAATAAGCAATTTATTAGATTAATATATTACGTCAAAGTGCGTGAGGTGGAATAACAGTATCATGTCAGATTCATAAATTGTCAAATACATTGTCAAATGTCAATAGTGTCAAATAGTAATAGTAATACTTGTGAGTCTCTAAAATTGTATAATTTATAGATTTCTTCGTAATTAATTATACCCACGAAATTCCTAATTTATTACGAAACGTCTTTCGTCGGCAAATAGAAAAGTAATAAAATCACAACAATAACATAAGAACCGTCAGCTTAGACGTGTGTTAGAGAATATCTAAATTTAAATAATGTAATCTGTAAACAAGAGTAAGGCACTCTTTTGTGATCAATCTTTTTTTAAGTAAGAGTTCAATGCGTATTTAATTTTTTTGTAATAACATGGAATATGTTTTATATAAATCACTCTACCTTTAAACATAAGCCAGTATGAACCTAATTCTACCCTATAATAAAATATTTCTTGGGTATCGATTATATATCCCTCTAACTGACTGCCGACTAGTGATTGCTTTCCATCTAAGGCCTGTAAAGGACTTACTCGTTAAGTTTTGCTTCGACTTTACCGGCACACACAATAAATTAATATTAAGGTAAAGTTGGGTATTTGAAGGCAGTGTCTTTAGATAGTACTGTTTGGAGTTTAAATCATACCTTTTTGCTCTGATCTAAAAGCGTCATATCGCAACGTGTGTTCGGTTTAACAGTGATATTTAAGTATTTGTGTGCTAAGCACTTCAAGAGTTATAAATATGACAAAATTTATGTTACTTTTTATAATAATAATTACATACTAACATATTTTATAAGATGTATTTAGATTTAAGTACATACAATGTATATAAGAACATACAATTATTTGAAAATACTTTTAAAAAATGTCAGACCGCGGCAGTTTGGCGCGAAAACAGTCTATTCTAACATCAACTGATTATAAGGAAACCAAGTTAAAAAAATAAAGATTGATTTTGAAAATTTTGTACAATATGAATTGGTATTAGTTGGTTATAAAAAAAAACAAAAGATTTTTTTCACAAGCAATTATGCTATCTTAAATTCCAACTTAAAAAAAAATCTTTACAATAATTAAAAAAACACGGAAAATATTTTGTAACAAATAATATTTTTTACCTTTAAAATAGAGGAAACATATTTTGTCCAGAGAAGAACTGCTATAATTATTTTAGCCTAGTACTTAATCAAAATTTTTAAACATTGGAATTATGTTAGAAATTATAATTAATAATTATATTGTTCTAACTGTCCCTCGTAGACGACGGTATAATGATAAAGTTCAATTAACAATGGTTAATCTATATCCCTGAAAAGTTGTTTAGAAGTCACATAAAGACTTATCCATTATACAACATAATTGCACAACGATAAACTATAGGAGAATAAATTCATACAAACCATATTCTATCAGCATACTGTTATTTACAGTAGCAATAATTTATATACCATGATACCACACCTTAGGTGATTTTAATAATTTTTGTTTATAGTGGTTCAATATCGGTTTTACAGTATGCGATGAGGGAATAAGCCTTGTATTTATGTCTTTATTGTTATTTACACCACACAGCTACATTTTGGTGTTACTTAATATTAAAGAAATACAGTAGAATCTCAGTAATCAGGTACTTCAGTAGTCGATACGTCCAATAATCCGGCACCCTACGCTCATGCTTCCCTCACCCTTACCTATTATAATTCCATTCTTGTGCCCACCTGTATCATTATAACCTACAACCATGTTAATACAAAAAAGTTAAATACAAATACTTGGTTTAAAAAAGTTTCCTAATAAATGCAACACGCTCTCCCGAGGCAACTTCGCGTTATCCTTTTTCGCAAGTCTAACCTAACGTAACCAAAGCGAGACAAAAGAACAAGATGGCGAGCATTTAGTGACCGCGGTGCATTTAACCTAATATGAGACCTTTTTAAAGCCAGAGTTCAATACATATTTAACTTTTTTGTAATAACACCGCAAAATTTCTACACAGTTTTTCTATAAAATCCAATATTCCGAACATTCCAATAATCTGAGACCCCCTGGTTTTGAAAGTGCCGGATTAGCGAGACTCTACTGTACATGTACTTTCCCGGACAAGTCCTTATAATCATAATAGTGAGTTTTTTTTATTACATAACTTATTTTTGTTTAAGCATAAAAGGAAGAACATTTGGAACTAGTTTTTTGGCAAATACATAAAATCATAATAAAAACTGTCATCAGATATATAACCAAACAATCTGAGCCAATGAGGCAGACTTAGATCAATCATATGGCCATATTTATTAAGTAACACCTTGTTTATGGTATTATGATAGACCTTCAAGTACTGCCATAAATGCAAGGATCAAATACAGATTATGGATTCCAAGTTTAATCCTTTAATTGTTGATTCTATTAAAAATTCAAATGTATCTTTTGAGAATAGGGATATTTTTATTACCATGATTTCGACAGACTCCTAAGTACTAAATAAGGTCACTGAACTAAAGGGTGTGAAATAAAGAAATCAGTTAATCTGGCTTCATCAAGCATACTAGTGGCTACAGCAGACAATTTATACAAGTTCTCCACAAGAATGCTTCTTGAATCAACAGAAATAAGTAAAATGAAAGCGACACATAACTGATTGAACAATATAGTGTTTGGTACTCTGAATATCGAAATCAAATAATAAAAATAACTTTATCTTATACCAAACAAGATCCATTATCCTATACCTTGTCAGATCTGGGATGATAGTTTTGACAGATCATACCTATGAAGTTTTACATATTTTCAGTAAAATGTGTTACAAATAATATCATACTTCATTGCTCAGTACCACCTAGTAATCGAGTGAACTGCCATGTATATTAAACATTTACTGATCACCACTGTCCATAGACACTTGTAACACCAGGTGAGTCGCAACTGCGTTGCCAACCTGTCTTGGGGGAGAAGGGGAGTACCCTTACTTAAGGGGAGGTGAGGTGGGCCTCCTGCTTTCTCACTGACCGAACGAAACGCAACATTACAAGCACTGTCACTTCAAGTCCGCTTTCTGTGAGATGGTGGTACTATCCCGGCCGAGCGGAGGGTATTCATGCTGAAACCATTAATAGCTTCAGCGTAGCTCTACCGCCTACAATATTATTTTATTATTTGTTCCACGTGACGTTTTTGTTTTCATTAATATAAGCAGCAACTCGAAACTGCAGTTGTGTTATCGAGAGCATAACAATCCACGAGCGCGACCCTCATTGATCTCCAACAGTGAGATACCCTATAACTAGTTTTTACGATTTGTAATAGCTAGATAAGCCCTTGAGCTTGAAGACAAATTTTAAATGACTCCCCTCCAGAGCCCTCTTGTGCAAAGGGTTAAAATTACTGTACTTCATGTCTTGTTTGTGGTTCAATCAGAACACCAATATCAACAGCTAACCAGTTGTAATGTTTTACAAGAAAAATGTAAATATTGCGAAAACAGCTAATTGTAACCTAAAAACAAACAAATCTACCTACACTTCAAGAAGAGAACAGTTTCACGTCGTCAAACTGTCAAAGTTATCATCCTAAATTTGACATAGTATAGGATTTTTAATTTAAAAGCCAATCAACGGATATTGAGTATTAATTTGATATCAGAATCTTCACATTATAATTTAGTGTCATAATCATTGATATACAAAAACCCAAGGTTCACAACTTAACTCTCACAGCTGGCACACAAAAACGAGTGCATAATTTTAGATTATGCACTAATTTCAAATAGTATCGTGTCGCTTGAATCCTTGTAAAACCAACTTTAAATCGTTGACATAACTATAGCCACATGTATATTGGGGAGATTTTGCGGCCGCGGTTTTAAGCGCTACTTTTATTCGAGACTGTGTGTCTTGGGTTTTTATAATACGTCAATGCTCATAATATATTTAAAATGAAATTAGTCAGTATAGAACAGCTATACCACTTTACAGAAATGACAGATATTCTATAATGAGTGAATATTATATAAAAATCATATATGTTACTGTTAATACTCGAAAGTCTACATATGCAGATTAATTGATTTGCTCCATTGACATACAGAATCAAGGTATCTCTCATTAATATTATTTAAGTATTTGCCCATTGGTCACTACAGCTCCTAAGCTGTACTAAATTTAATCACAAGTTCAACCTAACCTTTCCTTATTACGGGGAAAGTCTTGCATGAGATTACCACCTCAACACCAGGCTGCAGAGCTATGGGTATATTAAACTCTTATTGACAAAAAACCCAATGGTGATCTTTACACACCTGTTAGCAGGGAAGGTGATACTGCCTATGCACTTCATCCCCTCGAAGTTCAACATAACCTAACATAAGATATTGCTAATGACTAGAGTAGAAATGATAATATTTAACAACCATTAGCAGATGTACATCATGGAGACCCGAAAGTAAATCATTATTTTGCATTGTAATAGATCAGGTTAATTAATCTGCAGAGAGATCTGCCGATCTTACTGAGACACGAGACAGATTTTTTAAATTGTAGCAGTAACATAGACGCGTATATTATAATTATTATCCAATTTCAGGATATATGGTTGTCGAAAATTAAATATTATTCTAAATATACGGGTAGTACTTTAATTATGTATTTTTTAAATTAATTTAAAGGATAAATAAATCATGGAGCCATATTTTTGTAACATTTAGAAATAAATATAATACCTATTATGATTTTATAGTATTTTTCTTACTATCCCTAAATTTCCTTGTTTTTCACTGACATTTTTAAACATTCTTAACTTTATCCCCATTTTAAGGAAAATGATTTACCACAATCTGATGTTACAATACAATGATTGAGATTTATAATATACTAGTGGGCCCGGCAGATATTGTCCTGTCTAAATAATAAAAAAAAAAATTCAACCGCACCACCACCTACCAAGTCCAATTGGGAATCTAAACCATTCTCAAATCCACTGGAACATACACAACAAAACTTCATCACAATCGGTCCACAGTTTAGGAGGAGTTCAGTCACACTACAGATGGACAGAAGAATTATATTATTAGAAATACCAGAAGTAAATCTAATTCTAAAATAAATGCCACTTTCGATATTAGATACCAGAAATAGATTTATATAAAAAATAACACAATTACATATCTGTACAGGAGAACTCACAAAAACAATTAAATAACTCAAGTAACACAATAAATCATAAAAACCCAGAGAAATTGGATAGAACTGACACAATACAATAACAATCACGCAATACAACCTTCCAGAGAGACGACTGAGCAAGAATTTTTTTTAATGACTCGATAGACTCGCCTTTTACAGCATTCAGTCAAGTTACGACCGGCCGATAACTTTCGACCAATGGCGTGTCAAGTCAGTAGTAACTACTCCGCTGTAGTCAATAGTAGTACAGAGAGTGCTAACAATATTGTGTAAGCTCTTTATGACATAGTTTAAAAAAAAAAGACATTCTATAACATAGAAATAAGTTCTATTCGGTTGATTTACCACAAAGCCATTTATTTGTTCTCATCTCTACATGTAACGAAATTTTCTTGCAATGAAAAAAAAACTGCTTTGATCCCTTGAAATTCGTTACAAAGAGTTTACACTGTCTATAAAGAAGATTAAGCCTAAAAATATGACAGTTTAATTATAGTATTTCCTTCATTAAGTTTATTTTTCTTTTATATGTATACAATTTTATAAACTCAATCATAAACCAAACATAGCTTTTATTATAATAACTAAACAGTTGAAGTACCATATATACTGGAATAATTAACACCCTAAAATATCTGGCAATTAGTCTCACAGTATAAATAGACGTCACACTCGTTCTTTCCGATCAGCGCCTCTATAATACGAGTTTTGAACTAATATGTGTTGGTTATAAATGTACATTTTTAGCTATGCATACACCGGTACTGCGTAAAATCGTATACAAGTTTTTGATCATTTTTATTTGTAATTAATATATTCATCGTAAGGCAAATCTAAATCCAACTATGTATATGCAGGAGTCAATCTTTATAAGTAGATCCGGAGATAGATAAAATTGTTTGTGGGAGGTAAGAAAATTTAAGGGAGCACACTCTCGTAAAAGATACAAAAACAAAGTGAATGAAAACAAATATTTGAAAGTTGTCAGTTTGAAATGTCAAAATTAATTGTCGTCCACCATCTTTTGTTATCAAACTTGCCTAAAATTTAACCACTGGTTGTCCCGAAGGAAACGAGTGAGGTTGCGATGGGCGGTGGTCGTGGCTACCTTCACCTGAATACCTACAGCGGTATTCACGGCGGAGGTGTAAGGGATACCTGCCGTTTCCAGCAGGCTAGAGATTTCCCTTAGTGTCATGAGACTAATCTGGCTATTTATACTTCTCAGAATCGGATTTGTATGGAAAAGGCTCGTCTATTTTTGGTTATCAATCCACTCTCTAGATGGCACTGTTATATTAAATTTTAGGCAAGTTTGATAACAAAAGATGGTGGACGACAATTAATTTTGACATTTCAAACTGACAACTTTCAAATATTTGTTTTCATTCACTTTGTTTTTGTATCTTTTACGAGAGTGTGCTCCCTTAAATTTTCTTACCTCCCACAAACAATTTTATCTATCTCCGGATCTACTTATAAAGATTGACTCCTGCATATACATAGTTGGATTTAGATTTGCCTTACGATGAATATATTAATTACAAATAAAAA
>MU159318.1:46732-78875 GCA_015888305.1 Antheraea pernyi | reverse complement strand
AAACGAAAAGCAAATAAAAAAAAAAAAAAAAAAAAAAAAATGACACTAAGGTATGTTTTGTGCAGGCATCTAACCCTCAATCTCTCAGCTCAACTATAGGGGTCACTACTAGTCCACCACAAAACTTCATTACAAAATTCAAATATGTATTGTTGTGTTTTTGAATCTACTATTATAATAAGCTCAACAAATCTATTACAGTAATACATATTCGTCATTACCAAGGAACACAAATAGAATTTGATAAAGAAGTAATGAAACAAAATCCCAAAGCATGTTACCGATTTGCCGGACTGTAAATTTAAGCGCCACGTCAAACGGGTTTTAGTTTCAAAAGGATATTATAGAGTGGATCAGTATGTGAATGATAGTGATGTCTGGAATTGACTCCTCTCTGTGCGTCCACTAAAAGCATTGTATAATGTATTGGGAATATATGTTTCAAAAATGTACCCGATCGAGTTTCTTGCCGGTTCTTCTCGATGACTGAGTTGTTTTCCGAACCGGTAGTAGTCTTTGACGTTCATAAGTGCCTTATCAGGGCCTAACTGAATAAAATATTTTTGATTTGATTTGAAAATATTTTAAATTATAAAATAAAATAAAAAAAAACAACTCACTATAATGAAATCCAAATACCTTTGGATCTGTTTGAATTTGAAAATACGTAAATCCGGCGTGAATCCATTCGCAAATGGCGCGTTCCTATAAGATTTATATAAAAACGGCGACATTTTAATCACTTGTCACAACAAAACAAGTTATATACACAAACACTTCACAGTTTTTTTAAAGTTCTATATACAAATCTCGTCTTTTTGCTATTTTAATATTCAAATCAAAGGATAGCTGTAAGTAGAGCTTAATTAGCACATAACATCACAATTTCATAAGTCTAAAACACTCGTGATGTAGAATAAACATGCGAAAAATGTATTGACAGTTCCGCAAACAGAAACGATGATCGCATTTTTGGCTCATAATTAAACATTACGTCATGGATATAGTTATTTATGTGTACTTATACATTATAAACAAACCATAGTACTCACCTGATCCCACAATCACTCCCAGTGGTGGTGAAACGGGCAGTAAAACGGCTTTTTGCGTAAGATCATCCAAAGAAAGGCCTGTCACAACGTTAGATAAAAGCGGATTTTTCACAACACTCCTGTTTGTGTGATCACCGAAACTCTTGTCAGACATACTACCGCTTTGTTATTTACTGATTCTATAGTTAATTTTCACTATTTCGCACATTTGGAGGTCGTAATTTGATAATTTAAATTACAAAAGTTACGTGTCACTCGCATATTTTGACAATTTGACAAACGACAAACGACACATGATGTAGCAAGGGGGTAAACCGTAAAGCTAGCTTTGAACTAAATTACGACAAAGAAATTGTAAACAGAAAGTTCTATAAAATTATTCTAGGAGAACCTAACTATTTGAAAATATAAATAATTGATAAATGTCACACTTAATATGTAATATTTTCCTATATTGTAGGAGACGTAGGAGTTATTAAGTGATAGTATAAGCATAAATTTATAAGCAAATAAAATTTGAGAAGAATCAATAAATTAATAATGTTTGATCTACTGAAAAACAATAATTTCATAAATCGTACAAATATTACATAGTTAACTTAACAGAGATTAAGAATACATATTCTTTTAGTAACTGCCTCCGTAAACGCAATATTGTTTCATTTCGTACTAAATTTGATTGCAGAATATATTCACTAAAAAATGTACCGTATACTTCGTAAATTATTTTTTGTAACAGTATTATATCTTACATACCTAAAATGCCACAGTAACTACATATATTCTCAGAGATACATACTATATTCTCAAAATTTATTAGCAAATTAGAGTATTTAAATAAAGACTTTTAAATTTGGCAAACATAAAGAGCCTGTTTGCTTGTTTTATTTCCACGGATATTGTTCAACCAATCAAGGTATTTTGCATTATTCTAAATGGGTCTATTTATTATTATGGGTTTTTATTATATATTATAGGTCTAATGTATGTATGATAGATCATACTAAAGTCTTTTGGGATCGAAATTTATTAACAGCAGTTTATGTTTTATTCTATTTAATTTTAATGACACCTATGAAGTAAAATTAAACATTAAAATTTAAAGTGTTCATATTTCAATGGAATACATATATCAGTAACAATATACTCGAAAAAATAGCTAATACGTGTAAACTCATAAGTGTACTGTACCATATAACTATAAATGTAATGTGTGCCAATTGTTAGTACCATAAATCGATGTTCTGAAAACATTAACTTCTATTATTTTCTATCACATGTATTATAATCATTTTATTCAGAGTATACTATATATGTTCTTATTTATACATTGAAATTAGAGTAAATTTTGATAACTTAATAATGGTTAATTGGAAGGGAATTAATAGTGATTATTTAGGCATATAATAAAAATGAAGTTTCTGTATGTAATATCAAAATAACTACATTTAACTTATTGGATATAAAAGTATACACGCTATTGATAACAAAAATCTAATTTAAGAAAAATGTTGTCTATCTCTGTGTTCCAAAACGACTGAACTGATTTTTACGGGACTTTCATTGGCAGATGACTGACCTTAGAAGAACTAATTTATAGGTTATTTTATTTTAGACGAGCTGTTACCCGCGACTTCGTCCGCAGAGCAATCTTCAATATAATTAGATCGATTTTCACGAGACTTTTACTAGCAGGTAACTGACCCTATGCCCTCAACGCCACAAATATCCGTGATCTGAGAGCTGCGCAGCGTACCGTGGCGTTGAGGGTGATACGGGGATACCGCACGGTGTCCTCGGGGGCGGCCATGGTGCTGGCCGGCTCCCTTCGCTGGGAGCTAGAGGCGGAGGTGCTTGCCACCGTATACCAATATACGGCGGTTAAGAAACGGATGGGGGAGCCTCTAGCTCCCAGAGAAATAGAGGAAAGGAGAAGAGAGAAGAGGGATGAAGTGGTGGAAAGGTGGAGGCGGGACATGGCGGACGCGCGGTACGGTCGATACACGATCGACGCCGTCCGCCCGGTCCTGCCGGATTGGCTTAATAGAGGATGGGGCTCCCTGACGTTCCGACTGGTGCAGGTCCTGACTGGACATGGTTGCTTCGGTTGGTACCTGTACCGGATAGCACGCAGGGAGCCGACTGCCGTATGTCATCAGTGCGGCGTTGACCCGGACACCGCGCAGCACACTCTGTCTGAGTGTGCTGCGTGGGAGGAGCAACGTCGCACTCTGGCTGTGGCGGTAGGGCAAGATCTGTCACTGCCAAGCGTGGTTGCGGCCATGCTCGGCAGTGAGGAAGTGTGGAACGCAATGGCTGCCTTCTGCGAGGAAGTCGTCTCGCAGAAGGAGACGACGGAGAGAGTTCGTGAGCAAGATCCTCAAAGTGACCCTCTCCGCAAACGGAGGACAGGCAGGAGGAGGCGGCAGTTTGATCGCCTCCTCCCACCGTAGCTGGACCGGGGAGGATGGGTCGGGGGACCCATCTTCCCATTGCACATGTCCGGCGGAAGGAGGAGACGGCCGGCGTGTACCCGGCTGTCTCCTAACAAGACGGGGCCCGGCGGTGCGGCGGCGCTTTCGCTACTGGGCCAACCGCTGGGGCGGCAGGATGAAGTCTATAGAGATCTCGTGCCGCCCCAACTATAGCGGCAGAGGTACACCGTGGGGTTTTAGGCCGTGCGACTCGGACATAACCTACCCTCTCCCCCGGGAGGGTGGAGTATCCATAAGGGATTTCCCCACGTTAAAAAAAAAGAAAAGAAAAAAGTAACTGACCCTATACCCGTGACTTCTTTCGCGTGAAATTTAGCAAAAATGTGTTGTTTACTAAACATCACGCTGTACTGAACTCCAAGAATAAACATAATTGAAATTCATACATACACATATATGTATCTAATTTAAATTATACTGTCTTTTTGGTAAATTTGGCGGCCATTTTGTTTTATTTACTGCGCTTGCACCTACATAATTAAGTTACCATAGCAACATATGTAAATACTGCATCATATTTTATGAGATATATTTTAATTGGGAAATATTAAAAAGCTTCTTTAAAATAGATATAGATTTTTATGTCTCGATTTATATTAATGCAAAATTTGAAGAAACCAATTATAGCACGTTAGCATTATAATTAACAGTAATTTTAAACATACAAAAGTATTTCTAATAAGATATTAGATCATAACGTATTACTATAATACAATTTCTTGTTGTACACACAAACGATTACTTTTTGTATGATTGCAAAAACTGAATTTCACTGACAGTAAGCGCATATTATATCCATATAATAACATTTAAACTATATATTGTCATATAATCTATAACTTGAAATTTTCATTACTTTCTTAATGAAATAAGTGAACAATGAGGGTCTTATATAGTGGGTTAAAGTTCTAAATATGTTGATGATGGTAAATCCTCTTCGGGACACTGTTAGCATTTACATATTTAATGCACACGTTACTTGTTACTGTAGGTGGCGTGCGTGCCGTACATACAAATGAGAAAGAGCATCTATGTAATTTTATATCGTCTCACAATGTTATATTTCTTTAATACAAAACACGTACGGAGTCTCAGGCTTCAGCTAGTTAAATATAAAAGTTAACAAATATCAGGACCGTTTTAGTCAAAATATAAAAGCATACAATATATAAAGATAAGAAGGATAGGATTTTATTCCTACTCTTTTTGGTTGTTCTACAGTTGCAATAAAACATTGTCTGTTCTTTGAATTATCTGTGGTCATTGTTATGCTTATTTGGATGAGTAATAGTCTGTGATTATGCTACAGAGTAATAAAGTATCGTAAACATGTTTTTGTACTTTTGTCAATAGAAGATTTTGATTTCCTGAAATTATATATTGATTATGAAATAGGAATTTCTCAGTTTAGTAAGTAATTAAGATGTCTGACAAACAGGATGAACTACCGCCACCACCTATAAAACGATATAGACGTGAAGAAAAATCGTCAGATTCCGAGGAAGATATCGACTCATACGAACCATACATACCTGTAAAAGAACGAAAGAAACAACAATTATTGAAGTTGGGAAGACTTGGGCAGCTTGCAGCTGAGGCTACAGCGGAGACTAAAAGTTCCAGTGACAATGATCCAGACGATGAGAGTAAGTTATTCCAAATGGTAATTTTGTATATAACAATATGGTGATTTTTAAGTTAAAATGCATCAGTTTGTACAATACTGTGTCTATATATAAGTAGAGCAAGAAATCATTGCTGGAAAAACGTAAATATTGTGAAATTTTTTTTTTAAGTATTTAAAACTCTTGTAACAGTACTGACAATTATAGTGAATATGCATAAAAAAAGGTTGAGTTTTCAACTTAAAAACAATAACTTGTAAAAAACGATGTATAATTATGCATTAAGAAATGAATTATGAATGGAAAAGCATAAATCTAGAGAACAAAAAAAAAATATTTACAATAAACTTTCTGTCCTCATTTTTCACCCAAATATTTCACATTTAAGCTGATAGTGGTAGTTTAAAAAAAATGTTTAATCTAAAACAATGAGGAAGTTGATATGTGTTCGTAATACTAACCTACATAGAGAACTAACCCCTTACGCTTAGGTAACCCTTAGGGTTACCCCATAGGTAACCACCCCCTTTAAAAAACAACCCTTAACAACCTCAAATTCGTGATATGAATTTCTAATCCCAACCCAGTATAAAAATATAACATTATTCTTATTTATTTCATAAGATTTAGTTAGCACCTGACAAAAATACAACTTTTGTTATATTATTATAATATAGATTTTTTTTTTTTCTTTCTTCTTATCTGCAGACTCTCCGTCTGCACCATTTTTTTTATATAGTTTTATTTAATATGTAAGTTAAAAATCGTATTTGTGAGCATCTATTGGGTAGTTTTATATATATATTTATTTAACTGTTTTAGATATTATTGCCTTTATGGCGGTTTCATTCCGGACCCCTATCGCCATCTTTAAGTTATAATCCACAATATGCAGCGCCGGAGCGTCCATGGCCGATGGATGAACCTACTAACTGCATCATCAGTCACGTCGGTATAGTAGACACAGGTGTGAGTGTGTCTGGATATTGCCACTATAGCATGTGAAACACTATCGTGGATTTGCATCCTTCTGCCCTTTGTTTGCAGGATCACCACCGACTTGAAGGTCAATCCCTGAGATTCGTGGATTGTCAGAACACGCGATCCTTCCCCTGCCCCGTAGCCCATGTTTATATAGATTTGACCTCTTCTTCAGCAATGTTACTTTATTTTTAGGTGAAAGTTAGTCTGGTGCTCAAACCTTAACTACTGGTGATGCACCTCAATATTTTTACACAATTTATAAAACAGTAAATTGTACTGTGTCTAAGCTTAATGTTTCTCGACAGAAGTTTCCATTCCACAACCTCAGAGTTCTAAATATATTGCCTTTGATAGAAATGGTATCCTACATTTAACACATATGTGGAGGCTTATAATCAACTCTACAGTCCCTGGGCATATTATTAGATGCACCATAAGATTTTATATAAAATGTTAATTATCAGGTGATACTGCACAGATGTATTCTTTTTTATGAGATACAATGTATATTTATTACATTATTAATAACATAAGTATCTGTAAAAGTAATAAAACATCATCATTATAGAAAAAATATGTATTTATTAACTCTCGAACAAAAATGAAGAAAATGTAATGAAAAGTTAATATTTTGTCGATCCCACTTTTGGCTGCTATGAGAGCTTTAATTCTGCGCGGCATGCTATCTATGCAAGAATGTACTGTGTTCTGCATTTGAGGATGATGATTCCAAACATGAATAATCTTTTCTAAGAGCTGAGTTTTGTTTGTAATCACCACTTTAGTCACTTCTCTTTTCATGTATAAATTCATTCAAATTGATCTCCTGAAAAGTTCATTAAATATACCCTTAAATATAACACAACTGTTTATAAACTGCGTCCAAAACATGTATTTAAAAAAAAACAATGTTGTGTCTAATAATTTGGCCACGGACTGTATGATACGTGATTTTCATTCACTGGTTTGAAAATTATGTTATTTCTGAAGTTTCTTTTGATAATGTTCATGGTCATTCTCTCCTGATCTTGAAGCTTTATCCAAGATTTAGTACCATATTAAAAGATGAGAGATAATCAAATATCACTAAATACTTTCTTTTTCTTCGAACTTACTATGCTATTGACCTAGCAAGGTCTTAACATCTTCACAGGACTACAGGCTAAATACTTTAAACCTTCACATCTAAATCTATACTATAAAAAAACTGTAATAAAGCCAAATCTGTACATTAAATATTTTTTCAAAATTATAATTAGGGTAGACTTTGTTATCGATATAGAAGCCAAAAATAATCCTTTTACTTAAATGGAAGGTTCCCTATGTCTTTTCTTCAAGTGATCAGTAGTATACTTAAAGAGTAAAAGTGTAACAAACTCACATTCACATTTATAATATTAGTAAGGAGTGCAAGGAGAAGTATTTATGTATAAGGTGAGCGTACTGTAAATAGCATATAATATTTTTTATATTTTCTCAGCATCTCAAGAAGAATGGGGGCGTCGCTACAATATATCATTGTTGGATCAACACAGCGAATTGAAAAGATTAGCGGAAGCGAGGGCACTTTCTGCAGCGGAAAAACAGGCACGTGAAGAGGAACATATTCTAGAAAGTGTTGCCCAGAGCAAAGCACTCATGGGTGTTGCTGAGTTAGCTAAAGGTAAGAATAGATACATTCCTAACCACTATTCTTTGGAGCTGTTTTTTTTTATTTTGTCTTTGGCCTCTGTGGAAAATTCCACAATTCCGCCAGTGTCAAGTATATTGAGAACAACTCCAACGATAATAGAACAACAAAAGATTTGAAGTTGATTTTAACCACCACCATTTTTGTCTAACATAGGCCCAAAGAACAATACACCATTGGGATTAGTAAGTTCCTAGACAATTAGTAGTTAGTTAGTAAATAAATACCATATTATACCATACCATAGTAAAATGCAACAATTAATTAGAGCTTCATTTTATTCAAATTAATATATTTACACATAAGGGTAATAAATGGAGTGAAGGAAAGGGAGAGGAGGAATTGCATATGGGTGGGACGGGATATCTCCTGGGGGAGTATATCATATAGTGACACGCGCCGATATGGACAATTGAAGAATATATGGTCCAGATTACCTTCATCTAAACCACATTCACATAGTGAGTGATCCCGAACTCTAATTTTTGCCAGATGGACAGGCATGCATGCATGGTTCAAACGAAATATTATGTCAGGGTAACTTTGACAGAACAGTTATAGATGTATGAGGTCATCCCACATTGATGTCATCTTAGCTATTTAAGGGATCAGTCAAACAAGATTAATTAAATATCAATAATAAAAGATCCTTATAAAAAAACATTTTAACAGCTGAGCAGACTGGTGAGCCACACTGAGGCTATTACTGGTTTCAGCACGAATGGGTCGACTCGCACAGGCTACTACCGTCCGACCCATAGAAACACAGACGTGAAGTAACAGTGCTTGCATTGTTGCGTTTCTGGTTATGTATAGGCTGATCCCAAAACGCGACCCGCAGAAGCGAATCACTATGGTGGGCTTTTTTGCCACATACATGGTGGTTGCGACCCAGTCAGGCACTAAAACCTTACCCCCCCACTTTCGCCATTGCCTCGTTCGTTATTCGACAGGGTGCACCATGTGCAGGTGAGGTTGGCTTGGGTGTCTCAAGTCTTATGATGTTATTCGACACCCCTTACACCCCAAAGTTAGTTATAATTGAAATAAAGGGTAATCAATTGTTTGTAACTGACTGGGTTGCAATCACTATACAATAACGTACCACAGTAATTCTTTTGCTTTTGTTTTATTGTTGTCTTTGCAGACAGGCACAGTGACGTCATTTTATCATGCCCCTGTCATACAGCAACATTATTTTGCTTTTCCTAGGTATCCAATATGAAGAACCTATAAAAACATCATGGACTCCACCACGGTGCATTCTCAACTTGCCCGAAGAGCGACATGAACGGATACGTAGGGAACTACGTGTTCTTGTTGAGGGCGAGAATGTTCCACCGCCGGTACGAACGTTCCAGCACATGAAGTTTCCGAAAGGTGAGTGCGTTGAACCCTTACTAATATTATAAATCCGATGTTTGTTTGTTTGTTTTCTTCTTGATGTTACCTTCCATACAGAAAGTGGTACTGTTCCCGAGAGATAGGTCAAATTTATATTAAGGTGTACGAAGCCGCGTGCGAAAACGTTTCAGAGGTGGTAGAGTAATGCTGAAGCTATTACTGGTTACAACATGAAGGGGTCGGCTCGTCCGGGGTAGTACCACCCGACCCACAGAACACCGACGTGAAGTAACAGTCCTTGCATTGTTGCGTTTCGTTCGGTCACTGACAGCTCCGGATAATCCACCTCGCCTCCCCCTCCCCCTCCCCCAAACACAGGGTGGCAACGCACTTGCGACTCTTCTGGTGTTGCAAGTGTCTATGGACGGCGGTGATCACTTAACATCAGGTGATCCAGCTGTTCGTTTGCCTTCTATGATATAAAAAAAAACTAGTATAAAGTATGAAACTACCCTCTTTATATACTATCATCATCATCACATCAGTCTTTAAGAGATCCACTGCAGGGTCATGGGCCTCTTCATGAAGGAAAATATGGGTATATCCCCGCGTCAGCCCACGATGTATATTGTTCCCACGTACGGTGATACCACAAGAACATTTCTCAGGTTCTGGTTTCCTCACGATCTTTTTCTTCACCGTCAGCCGATACTGTAATATTAGTAAATGTTTGTGAATTCGGAAAAAATCGATACATGCCCGAGTTTGAACCTGTGTACATCATATGGATATACCACCTTAAATAATTAAAAAAAATGGACTATTATTTTAACTTTTTGGTTAATAAGATCTTCTTCATAACTTTAAGGTATTCTGCGAGGACTCGAAGCGAAGGGCATAAAGAAGCCGACACCTATCCAGGTCCAAGGGATTCCGGCAGTTCTCAGCGGCAGGGATATGATAGGTATAGCTTTCACCGGCTCCGGGAAGACCCTAGTCTTTACTCTGCCTATCATCATGTTCTGCTTGGAACAGGAGATCAAGATGCCTTTCATCAGGTAAGAAAACGAAAACCGGAGTCTGCTGTTGTCTCACTCTGCCCAAAATATCAAATCGAGAGTGAGAGAGACAACCGCAACTTGGACTGATTATACAAAAACAGATATATAATATAGAGTATCTTATATCCCGAAAAATATACTGAACTGTACCCAAGTCTACGTTAATGCTTGCGAAGTCGCGGGCAAAAGCTAGTATTAACTAATAGGAAGAGTAGTATTGTCGAGTCTGTGTATTGAAAATATTTGTCAGAAGCTGATTGTATGTGCCACACAATGAGTTACATATTTTTGAAATGAAAATTCTTTTTGGACGGAGTGAATTGGGTTTTATGAAACGAAATTGTGTAACGAAAGACAGATAGCTATAAATGTGTATATATAGGTTTTAGACTGTGAGTGAATGAGACGTAGATACATTAGTGAGTCACATAAAGCCTTTAAATAAACTTATAAGAGTACTAACGGTCCAGGTGGGCGTGGTCCTGCATTGTTAATAAAAAAAAACTAAAATTCAATCGCAGCGCCACCTACCGGGTCCAATTGTGAATCTAAACCATTCTCGGATCCACTCGAACACGCATACAAAATTCATCAAAATCAATCCAGCCGTTTATGAGGAGTTCAGTGACATACACACGTACAAAATAAATTAATATACCTAGTCTTGCCATAAACACTGAAACGAAGAAAAAAAATATTTTGTTTTTCAAATAACATTTATTACTTTTACATAAATATAAAACAATTTAAAATACAAAAAGCTAATTCGAAGTGGTCTCCATTGACTGCAATATAGTTCTTTAAACGTTGAGGCCAGTTATCAACAGAAGCACGCACTCTTTCCATGGGAAAATTCTTCACTGCCAATCGTATTCCACGGAATCAGACAGTCCTGACGTTTTAGAATAGAAAATGGTTTTCAACGTTTACATAAATATGGAAAACAGCATTAGACTATTCCATAATATTATTTCGACAAAGTAATTTATATCCGTCAGCCGAATAATTAAATTACTAAGTTGCTGTATCAAGATTCTCGTGAAACTTGTGCCAAATATAATATATACGTTCTGAAATAAATAAGACACACCATAAGATATATTGAAGGTTAAAATTACACAGGATTTATCCAATTTCATAGAGATGGGTGTACATTCATTGAGAGAAAGTAAAAACCCTATAAAAGTGTATTAAATTATGCTGTCGGTTATATTTATTTATGGTCGGAATCAAATTTTTTTTTTTTTATAGTAGCATGGCAAAATTACTGCACTGCGCCTGATGGTAAGCACAGTACAATCCAAAAACAACGGCGACCACCGAGTGATATACTATCCATCGCCGGTCGCCGCTGTCATGCCGGCCTGCGAAAAGCTGGATATGCACAGGCTGATCCCGAAACGCGACTCGCAAAAGCGAATCACTATGACGGGCTTTTTCGCCATATACATGGTGCGTACCGCTTCAGTAGTTGCTTCGATTTTACCACCCTGTTCTTTTTTAAATTATCAGTTAAGAAATGACCAGTACATCTCTTATAGGCTGCAAGTACTAAGTTATCTTTTAAAATACGCGACATGGTTCTAGGTGCTATCTTCATCTCCCGAGATAAAATCTTTTGCTTCCGGACAGGATTTCTTTGAATTCTTTCCCTTACTGCTTTGACCACCTTTTTCGTACGAACACTACGTGGACGGCCAGATCTTTTCTGTCACAAGCAGAGGTCTCATTAATAGATACCTGTTAATAGTCCGGTACACAAACAATTTACTACTAAAAAGCGTATGGAGAGTTTTAAATATTGTTTTTGGCTCCATACCTACTTTTTGTAATGCAATCACAGCGATTCGGTTCTCTTTATCACCACACTCCATTTTATTATCGCAAAATATTGTACAATGTATTGGCGCCAAAATGAGAAATCTCAATGAATATTTAATCATATAAAAATGACAGATTCCAAATTCAAATGTAATATTTTGTTTATTTTTAATTGTAACAGTATTTATGGCCAGACTACGTATAAACATAGTTGTGCTTATTTACCCCCATCTAGTGTGTTAAACGAGAATCACATGAACTAATATATATGTAGTTTTGAAGATGTTTACAGATATGTACGTTAGATGGTGCTGTAATCAATATATTGTGTAAATATTAGTATTTTTTTTTCTCGAACTGACTACGCTATTGATCTGGTAGGGTCTTCACAGGTTCACCGGACTACGGAGTCAATATTTGTATGAATAATAACCCTCTCATTTTACATGCCTTGTCCTTATTTATTCATATTAACAAAATCAGAGTTTAATCAAATTGTCTATATTTAATTGATATATACTTTGCTATATGTATATTTCTGTGGGGGTGAACGGACTGTCTGTGTCACATGCACATGAGATAAAATATCTAAAGATGAGTCGTGCGTTATACGTTAAGATTTTATTTTGCCAAGAATTTAAGATTCATTTCATTCATATTGGTTCTTTATTTGTCCTTATCTAAATATCATATTGGACAAAAAAGGGATTGGACATAATTATACTCGTAAATATACACCTTCAAAAACTTGTGCTTTGATATCGTAACATATGTGTCAATCTACGAATCTCATGCGAGTTCATGTTCTTTCATTCCAACTCCCCACCTCCCCGCGCATACCTAAGGCGCGGTACAGCGGTTGCGGTCAGACTATAAAAAAAAGCTAGTAGGAATATACTTGAGAATTTCTAATAGTATTACTCATAACTTTACATATTGACAGTGTATTGATATGATAAATAACTTGATGAATACCCAGAAACGAGGGTCCCTATGGGCTGATCATCTGTCCCTCGCGAGAACTGGCGAAACAAACCCACGATATTATCCAGCATTTTATCAAACACTTGAAGATGACCGGCTGTCCAGAGATCAGGAGCTGTCTGGCTATTGGAGGTACATATATATATATGCCTTACATTTTCTTTTATAATCAGCTATACTTTTCCTTCGGAATTAACACTGAGATACTTAATGATATATCCCTTTTATCTATAGTGCAATTATAAAGAAAGAAATAAATGATTTTTTATTTTAAATGATAAATTTAAAAAATACTTACCGGTTTAAAAAAATAATTACATGGGTAGAGAGGTAAAGAGAACTAACTCATATGGGGGACGTGTTGAAAAAGTGTCCAGCTCTAAGTACTAAATAATAGTTCCAAGACCCACCAAAAAAGGCGCTAGCATAGGGAACGGTTCTCGATAGTACGAAATAATATTGTAGATATAACTAGAAAATTGTTGAGTATAATGGTGGACGGATATACGAGCAGAGGAAGACCAAAGAAGGTATGGATGGACTGAACACTGAGATGACAATTTGACAGGAGAGAGTGGAAAAAGAAAACATTTTGTGCCGACCCTACTTAGGTGGGATAAGGGTAATGATGCTGATGATGAACCTAAAATAACTGCTATTACAGAATGTGGGGTGTGATAACATAAACAATGGGCCGAGAATACACATGCCTGTAAATGGTGTACCACATGCTGGTAAATAGGCATGCCGGTTACTGGCAACTGCAATACACATGCCTGTGGGTGGCATAACAGTTTCTAGGAGTCAGCTTCTTCACAAGCAAGTCTGTCTCCCCAATACCCTGCGAGAGGAAAAAGTCAGCGAGTTCAGAGAGTTCAGCGAGCTACCGGCAGAATGTCGATATAAATGTAACTTGTGCTTGGGAGTTTTTGACGGGATTTTGGTCTGTCGTGTAGTGGATTTTATATTTTATTCATGATCCTGTGCTACTTGAGGGTTGTTGAGGTATGTATGCTTGGTACACATATATGTCTCAACAACTCATATATGTATGAATAGTTAGCTTAGCTTAGGTTAGCTTACATAGGGCACGAATTGCATGTATCAGGCAACAGCCAAAGCCGAGGTGTGCCGCGCACCCTTGAGCTAGTTGTCAAAATAAAATCGGCTGAGTGCCTTAAGCGCTCGCCTTAGTAGTCCGGTGAAGCTGTTAAGACCTTGCTTGGTCAATAGCGTAGTCAGTTCGAAAAAAAAAAGCATAAGTGAAGTGAATGGAAAATAATACCACGGACCATGAATTCTGAGATGCTACAAAAACTCCATGGAATGTTCTAACAAGATGGCCGCCATCTTGTTAGTTCATTGAAATTATATCAAGAAACTTGTAATATCGATACTCACTTGACAATGGCAGTAATAGTCTACTAGAAGACTGGTTGCCAAAAATGGAATGGAAAAAGAACTTGTGATTACCAGTAACTGGCATGCTTTTGTGCGAGTAACAAGCGTATGTATTCTGGGCTATGCGTGTTAGTAACTTTTGAGTGCTTACTTTTATAAAACTTGTTTAAATAATTTAACAATAATGAACTCCGTTGCTACTGTAGCGCCACACTAATTTAACGCATTTTGACGGACACTTTTTCATACACAAAGATTGTTCTCCTTACGTCTTCTATCTTACTATATCGTCTTTTTCAATTGAAACAGTTCTCGTGTTTGACAACAGGTGTCGCTGTATCGGAATCCATGGAAGTGATACAGCGCGGTGTTCACATAATGGTCGCCACTCCCGGACGCCTCATGGATATGTTGGACAAAAAGATGGTAAGGATATTATAAAATAAAAGTTCTCTGCCACGTCTGTCCGTTTTGTCTGTCTTTTCGCGATAAACTCGGAAACTACTGAACGGATTCGCATGCGGTCTTCACCAGTAGATAAAGTGATTGACGAGGAAGGCGTAGGCATATAATTTGTCCAGTTTTTTTTTATTATCAGAGTGGGACGACATCCTCCGTGCCCGCTAGTATTATATTAAATCTAGCTAACTGCAACTGCTTCGGACGAATATATTAAAGAAAAAAATGATTAGGTTTTACGATAGAATGACCATGAAATGCTATGGAAGCTGAATAACCAAACGTTGTTCTGTCAATATTCTGTCCTTACTGTCTTATATCTCATTCGTGTACTCTCTCTATATATATTGAGATTTAACGATTTATATTACGATTGATGATCTTTTCAACCGACTTCGAAAAAGGAGGAGGTAACTACGTTCGGTTGTTTTTTTTTTATGTGTTAATCGTTATCTCCGTCAATTGTGAACCGATTTTAATGATTATTTTTTTATTTGAATTGGTTATATTCAGAGGTGGTTCCATATAAATTTGAAGAAAATATTCAACCCCTAAGGGGGTGAAAAATCGATTATTTGATTTTCACCCACTTTGTCTCTACGTATTTTCGTGAAATTGGAACCGACTTATTATATATACCCATTAGAAACCAGATATATTTATGCTCACTAAAAATGGAAATTTTTTTTTTTTTTTTACAAAAAAATAAATAAACCGCCTTCGACGTGAAACACTAAAAAGCGAAAAATAACTGAATTATTAAATTAACTAAATTAAATATAAAATATTGATATTGCGCTACCTAATAATATATTTGGAGTCGATGCCAACCTATATTTCAAATCTGTTGCAGGTAATAAAATATGGTACGAGATGGGACACGAGAGTGAACCTAAACTATGTATGTAGATGTTATGAATTTAGGTTGGCATCGACTTAATAGGTATTAGGTTATATATTATTAGGTAGCGCAAATATCAATATTTTCAATTTAATTTAATAATTCAGTTATTTTTCGCTTTTTAGTGTCTTATTAGTGTTTCACGTCGAAGGCGGTTTATTTTTTTTTATTAATTACTGATTAAATTATTATCAATGTTGATTATTGTTATTGATTGTAAGTTTCATCAGTCTCCGAACAGATGGCGTTTTAAATTAGTTTGTTGACAGAAAACTGTAGGACCAACTGTTATAGATATCTCATAGATGGCGTTACGTTTTAGTTTTGAATTTCTTTTTTAATTTTAATGTAACATGTAACTACTGAGGCACAGCAACGCTTGGTCGGGTCAGTTGGTCAATACTTCTATACTAATATTATAAAACTGAAGAGTTTGTTTGACTGAACGTGCTAATCTCAGAAACTACTGGTCCGATTTGAAAAATTCTTTCAAATATATAGCTGATTTATCGAGGAAGGATATATAGGCTATATATCATCACGCTAAGAGCGATAGGAGTGGAGTACCAAAGAAGAATGTTTCAAAAATATTTTTTTTCCTTTGAGAGCTTCCGCTGTGTGTATACGGACAGAAGCTAGTTATTTTATAAAAATCGAAATTCAAACGCAGAAATGGTAGAGTCTATAAACGCAGTTTTTTTTTTATGTTATAGGTGGCAAACGAACAGGTCGGTCACCTGATGTTAAGTGATCAACACCGTCCATGGACACTAACAACACCAGAGGAGTTGCAGGCGCGTTGCCACCCTTTGGGGGAAGGGTTAGCGGAGGAATAGGGAGAAGAGTGAGGAGAGGGGAGAGGAGGTGGGTTATCCGGCGCTCTCACTGACCGAACGTAACACAACAATGCAAGCACTGTTACTTCACGTGAGTGTTTCTGTGTGTCGGGTGGTAGTACCGACACATTCATACTGAAATCAGTAATAGAATCACCATTAAAGTACTACGAGATCTGTCAATTAATATATGAGGCATATAAAATCAAAAACAGCTAAGTGCATAGAGACCAAATTTGCAGGAAACGAAAAAAATGTTTATCTATTCTCAGAGTTGGAGTTTTACTTATATTCAAAGTTTCAATTTTAGGGAGTGGCATATGCTATTGGTTTTGCCTGCCTATGGCCATCAGCTCTAAAAGAGAAGTTCAAGAAATAAAAAAATGCGATAATTCCTTAACTGTATTTTATTCTTACTTTACTTCTTATTTGATGAGTTGGTTGTACTTAAATGTATCTGATCCCAAAATCAATTTTAAAACGAAAATGAAAAGGCTTTAGCTGTATTTTATTTCTAGTAGGAATTAAATGGTGATTTGCAACTAATAATAGACTAGATGGCTCCATACTCAGTTCATTTTTAGAACTTGTGGCACTTAGCTATCTTTGATTCTATATGCCTCATATGTATATATAGGTGAGACTGAATGTCTGTCGGTACCTGTGCATGGATGAAGCGGATCGTATGATAGACATGGGCTTCGAGGAGGACGTCAGAACTATATTCTCATACTTCGCTGGACAACGACAGACATTGCTATTCAGCGCGACTATGCCTAAGAAGATACAGAACTTTGCCAGGTCAGTATATATACGGTTTAGCCTTTTTTTTTGTAGCACGGCAAAATGACTCCACTATGCCTGATGGTAAGCGCAGTGCAAACCAAAAACAATGGCGACCACCGAGTGACGCACTATCCATCGCCGGTCGCCGCTGTCATGCCGCCCTGCGAACAGCTGGATATGCACAGGTTGACGCATATGACGCACTATGACGGGCTTTTTCGCCATATACATGGTGGTTGCGACCCAGTCACACTGTAGAACCCTACCACCCCGCTATCGCCATTCCCTCGTTCGTTATTCAGCAGGGTGCACCACGTGCAGGTGAGGTTGGCTTGGGTGTCCCAAGTCTTATGATGTTATTCAGTGGTACCCGACACACAGAAACACCGACATGAAGTAACAGTGCTTGCATTGTTGCGTTTCGTTCGGTCAGTGAGAGTGCTGAAAGCCCACCTCAGTTCCCCGTTTCTCATCTCGTTTCCCTTCCCTTCTGCCCCCATACACGGGCTGACAATGCACTTGCGACTCCCCTGGTGTTACTAGTGTCTATGGGCGGCGGTGATCACTTAACATCAGGTGACCCGTTTGTTCGTTTGTCTCCTTTGATATAGAAAAAAATCCCATCAGTAATGATGTTCGTAAAAAAGGAATGAACTTAAAAACAGTTTCATTTAATATTACAGAAAAGAAAGCATTAAAATATGTAATGGCGGGTGGTGTATAACGCTTTTTTCTTACGTAACGCCAATCTTCTTCTGTTTCTTCCTAGCGTATTCTCGCTCTGGTGCCAGGGTGCGCTTTCTGACTAAACTTCGTCCACTTTGCCCGGTCTCCGGCATCGGTTGTTGTCGAGGGTCAGCTGTAATTTTTTTTTTTTGGATGATTGATAGAACGGTACCTTGATGATGATGATACAGGTCGGCGCTGGTAGCCCCGGTGACTGTGAACGTCGGTCGTGCTGGAGCCGCCTCGTTGAACGTGCGGCAGGAGCTGGAGGCGGTGCAGGCGGAGGCGAGAACGGTCCACCTGCTGCACTGCCTCCAGAAGACTCCACCCCCCGCACTCGTCTTCGCTGAACGGAAGCAAGACGTCGACGCCATACACGAATACCTTCTACTCAAAGGTAATGTCTATATTAAATACCTTCGGTCTTATCACAAAAACAAAAATTAACACGGGTTTAACACGATTTTTACTAAGCAGTGTCTAAAATTTTAGATCTAACTGAACACATGTTTATAATACTTTATTACAAAAGCCTGTCCAAGCTGTCTCGAGGTTAAACATCTGATTTAAGTTTTTTTATACAAGCAACTCCGAATAGCATTCGTTCAATTCGATCTCATCATTCAAAAACGTTCCATTACATACAGACAATTTGCAAACAATTTCGATTTATGAATAATACTTTTGTTTATATCTTTATTAAGAAAATTTTCTTATTATAAGTTAAATTGGTTATCATTATTATGACATTTTAGTTAAAAGAAAACGATGCAATTGTTAAAATAAATAATTTATAACATTTATATATTATGTCAAAGTGCGTAAGATGGAACAACAGTATAATGACAGATTAAATACATTGTCAAATGTCAATAGTGTCATATAGTAGTAGTCATGATTTACTTGTGAATCTATAAAATTGTTTAACTTATTTATTTATTCAAAATTAATTATACCTAGGAAATTAGTAATGTATTCCGAAATGTCTTTTGCTGCCAAATTGAAAGTCAATAAATCACAACAATAACATAAGAACTGTCAACTTAGACAAGTGTTAGAGAGAATATTTAAATTTAAATAATGTCTATCTATAAACAAGGGTAAGACACTCTTTTGTGGTCCCACTTTTTGTAAGTAAGAATTCAATGATTATTAGTTACCTTTTTTGTAATAACACGGTGTATGCCCTCACTATTATTATAAGTGCGAATGTCTCTTTGTTTGTTTGTTTGTTGCACTTTCACTCCTTAATTGTTTAGTTGGAAAAAAAAAAAAACTAAATTCGCGGGCAAGGTCCAAGGCCATAGCCAAAATAATTCATTTTCAGTCTAGCTGTTACCCGTGACTTATTTGTATACTAGCAGTGCCTGCGACTCTGTCCCCTTGGAACATAATGTAAAAAAAACAATGAAATCAACTTTCTTCTCGTACTTAAGTCGCGTCCTCATTAAAATTACAATAACTTTTGATAGAGTGAACCGATTTTAATGAAACAAAGACTGAAAGTTACTCGAGGATATGCTTTATGATTGATGGTCGAAGAGGTTTTATCGTGAACGTAGTACTTTAGCAGTGTAAGTAGATTTTTGGGGTGTAAGGGGTGTCAAATAACATCATAAGACTTGAGACACCCAAGCCAACCTCACCTGCACGTGGTGCACCCTGATGAATAACGAACACGAGGCAATGACGAAAGCGGGGTGGTAGGGTTCTACAGCCCGACTGGGTCGCAACCACCATGTATATGACGAAAAAGCCCGTCATAGTGATTCGCTTCTGCGGGTCGCGTTTCGGGATCAGCCTGTGCATATCCAGCTTTTCGCAGGCCGGCATGACAGCGACGACCGTTGGATGAGGCCGTATCTCACGGTGGTCGCCGTTGTTTTTGGTTTGTACTGTGCTTACCATCAGGCACAGTGCAGTCACTTTGTCAAGCTACAATACAAAATAATAATAATAAAACATTCAGATGACTTTATTAATCACTGTTTGTGTTAATTAATCACAATTTATGTACAAAAGTACATCGGGTTACACACGGACGGAATCGCGGGCACATCTAGTGCATTATGAAATACATATAAGCCAAAGAAGTTTCACTTCCTCCGTGTGTTTACACTGATACAAGCGTTGTTTTTGTTCTGTTAAGGTGTGGAAGCTGTCGCAATACATGGTGGCAAAGACCAGGAGGAGAGGTCGCGCGCTGTTGAGGCTTTCCGTCGCGGGGAGAAAGACGTGCTCGTTGCAACAGATGTCGCTAGTAAAGGTATGTATTATTGCAGTTACACGTTGTACAGCACTACCAGATGTGGACCTAGTCCGGTGAAGCTGTGAAGACCCTGTCAGGACAATAGCGTAATCAGTTCGAGAAAAAAAAAACCAGATTTGTACATGGTACCCTTGATTTAAAAAAAAAGTTGTGTGTAGTTAACACGCGATAGAAGTGAAACTTAGTATTCTGATTAATTTTTAAGAGAATTATATGAATATACTATGCAAGTGGTGAACATTAGTTTTCGGAATTATTTTGTACTGTAATATATAACTAGCGGGCCTGGCGGACGTTGTCCCGCCATGGTAATAAAAAAATCCTTGACAAATTATATACCTAAACCTCTCATGAATTTCTTTATCTACTAGTGAAAACCGCATGAAAATCCGTTCAGTAGTTCTTGAGTTTATCGCGATGTAGTTTGTATATAGTATATACCTATATAATATGTAGGGAGTGATCCCTAGACACCTGCAACAATTTTTTTCACAGACACATTTAATTTTTATTTTTATTTGATGTATAGATGTGGCAAAGAATTATTTTGACTACCCCCAAACAAATTTATGCACGAACAAATACCCTTATTCCTTCAGGTCTGGACTTCGCGAACATCCAGCACGTGATCAACTACGATATGCCGGAAGACATCGAGAACTACGTCCACAGGATCGGCAGAACAGGTCGAGCTGGTGGAGAAGGTGTCGCTACCACACTCCTCGGGAGAGCTGTAGACGAGAGCGTCCTTAGAGACCTCGCCCACCTCCTCACCGAAGCCGGACAGAAGGTATACACATGCTGAAAGTTTAGACAGTAGCGATATTTATGGAAGATACTCTGCACTCGATTCTCCATGGAAATCAATAAAAAAAATACGTGCTTAATATTTGACCTAATTATCTAGAAAAATACAATAATTATACGCAATCCTTTACGCGTCTATGTTAAAGCACAGTGTCATTGACCGTCGGGTGATTTCACTTTCACTTGAAAGTGAACGTGGAAACGTCAGGAACAGAACCGAAGGGTTTATTGTCCGTTTTATTATCGAAAGTTATCAACTCGGGGTCGGCCGTTGTAGCTGTCAGCACCGGTCATTGCACTTAGGTTTATTACGTTTGTGTTTATCAAAATCAAAATATCCTTTATTCAATTTAGGCTCAGAGAAGGCGCTTATGAACGTCAAAGCTACCACCGTTTCGGATAACAACCCACTCATCCACAGAAGAACCGGCAAGAAACTCGATCTGGTTTATCTTTTCATGTCATATATTTTTACAGGAACATAAACATTTACACTCGTTATTAGTAGATGCACAGAGAGGGGCGTCATTTCCAGACGTCACAATCGTTCATATATTGATCCACCCTATAATAGCATTTAGATATTAAAACCCGCTTGACATGGTTCTTGAAATCACTATCAGGCAAATCGGTAATGTGTTTTGAGATTTTGTTATAAAACCTAACACTATTAATTAAAAGAACTGTTTTTGGACTTAGTGAGCCTGAAGCATGGAATGACCAATTTGTTGCTGTTTCTGGTGTTTAAATTATGCTGGTCTTTTATTAGATCCAGCATATCTAAGTTTTTGCTAAGTTTTATACTTTTGAAAGTCTTAGAACAAACTTGAAGTTATGTTGTCTTTGTTGTTTATTAGTATTTGTTTTGATATTATTATTTTATATGTTAAATGTGACCATGAAACGTCATATCTAAGAATACTGCGAGTGCTTAACCTTTCACGTGGTATATCATCAGCCTGTAAGAGATCCACTGTGTAGGGTCATAGACATCTTCCTTTTAGGTATGTGCACTCACGATTTATCCAGACACATTAGATTTCTGAATTTAGCAAGAAACATTTTTGAATTATGACTGCGGTATTATTTGTTGCATATTTGTGAAGCCGCGGCGGGTGGCTAGTGTATGGGTACATACCAATAATACTATAAGTTAAAAGCTGTAGATACCTTACCTACATGTTATTTTGTGAAAACAAATGGCACGATAACGCACACTTACGCAAAGTTATATTGTAACGCCGCACTGTCTTAGATAAAATGTGGAAGTAAGATGACATACTCTCAATATCGGTGGTGAAAAAGAAATAGTTATATGTTGCTTACATTTGATATTTATCATTTTTTTGCGTAACATTTGATGTATGAAAAATATTAATTTATTCGTGGTAATATAAATGGTATGTGAATAAATAAACTGTAACAAGTTTTGCTTGTATAATTTGTGCAATATCTTATAACACAGGATGGCGTTTGTCGTAGTTTTAAGGCATTTTATAAAACGATCAGTACACGACACGCTTCCATTAACGCTGACACGATACTGAGATCAGGCTATTTTCACAGAGTACGTTATATAAATAGAGGTCACACTCGTTCTTTCCAATCAGCGCCTCTATAATATGAGTTTCGAACTAACAATGTTGGTTATAAATGTACATTTATAGCTATGTATGTATGCATACAGCGGTACTGCGTAAATCGTATAGAAGTTTTTGATCATTTTTATTTGTAATGAATATATTCATCGTAAGGCATATATTCACTTGTATGTATGTATGTAATCGCCCCCTTTGAGCTCGATTTTGTCCTACTTTGAACGATCAGATTTAATTCAAACTTTGCACACCTGTCAAAGTTCGATGACAATGCAATAATCCGAAAAAAAAAATTAAAAAATTAAACAAAAAAATGAAAAATAAATAATAGTTAAAAAAAACACGCTTTCATAGAAAAAAACACCTAAAAACAGAAAATAAAATTTACATATACATATATAAATATACATTTATTTTTAATTTACACTATTCTTAATCCAAATTTATTAAATTTTTATTTTCTGTTTTTTAGATGTTTTTTTTTTATGAAAGCGTGTTTTTTTAGTTTTTTTAAATCATTATTTATTTTTAATCGTATCATTGGTACATACAGTTTGTATTGAATGGATTTAATGAGAGTTACAAATACGTCTCCAGGTACCCTCGTTCTTACTGGACATGATAGGGGAGCCGGCGGTACCGGCGCCGGACGGGCAGGGATGCTCCTATTGTGGCGGCCTCGGACATCGGATCACAGGTAAACAAGCAGACAGACAGACTTTTTATACTATTCATCAAAATTCAAACATCGATCATTAATAGTCTAAATCACGACTCGCCAACATTTTCTTATACAGGTTAAATGCTTAGACAGTAGCCATATTTAAGGAGGATACTCTGCACTCGATTCTCGTTATAAATCGATTTAAAAAATGTGTTCTTAATATTTGACCGAATTATCTAGAAAAATACAATAATTATACACAATACTCTACATGTTTATGTTAAAGCACAGCACACACACACACACTTGAAAGTGAACGTGCTTTTACTATCGAAAATTATTAACTCCGGGTCGCTCCTTGCAGATTTCGGCACCGGTCATTACACCTAGGCTTATTACGTTTATATCTATACTTTGAAAGTGTTAGAATAAACTATAACTTAGCTTTTCTTGGTTGTTTATTAGTATTTGTTATGATATTATTATTTTATATGTTAAATGTGACTATGAAGTGTCATATCCTGGAATACTGCTAGTGTTTAGCCTTTCACCTGGTATAAGGGTTACAAATGTCAGAGGTTATTGGTGCGGGTCAGATTTCATCTAATAAACACATTATAGAAGATTAAACTACTTTAGACGCGAACGCCGAACGCTTTCTATGAGCTATACATGGATTTTATATTTTACTAGCGGGCCCGGCAGACGTTGTCCTGATTATAAAATATATCCCTGACAAATTATATACCAAAACGTTCCTCGTAAATCACTTTATCCACTGGTGTCAACCGCATGAAGATCTGTACAGTAGTTTTTGACTTTATCGCGAACAGACAGACAGACAGACGCGGCAGGGGACTTTGTTTTATACTATGTTATATTTTATTCATATATAATATTGTTTTACTTAATAATAACACGGCAATTCTGACTCGCTACAAAAACTCTCTGGAAAGTGTAACAAGACGGCCACCATCTTGTTAGTTCATTGTAAAGATCGCAAGAAACTTGTAATATCGATAATATCGTTAATGACAGTAATAATCTACTAGAAGATTTGTTATAAAAAATTATATAAAGAGAGATATCTTATGATAGTTTTTTTTTTTTACAGAATGCCCAAAACTGGAAGCCGTTCAAAACAAACAAGCGTCCAACATCGGCCGGAGAGATTATTTGGCTAACACCGCAGCGGATTACTGAAGAGTTGTTTATAGCTGTACCGTTGCTCGGAATGGTCCAATTCGCTGGACCGTTTTGGGTGAAGCAGACAGTGATACAAAGTGCAGTGTTATTATGATAGCCTAGTGATACAGTGATAGTGAACTCCCTAATATTGTGTTAAGTGATTGTCAGTTTGATTCTCACATAGGATTGACTTTCAAGTGATGTGTTTAAATATTGTTAAGACCGTGGGTAAGTTAAGTTATGATTGCGTTAACCTCTCGACTCTTAAAAACCTTAAGGTTTAAGCCAATGTAGACCTTATTATGAACAGGTCAAGAGACAGTTTCGTAGCGTAAGTTTTACATAACTACTGAATTTATTACAAGACTAGCTTCATCTCTAATGCTAAAACTCAGTGGAAGATCTGTAAAGGAGAAAAAGAAATGATTTTGAAACCTTATTTGTGGTCTGCTCCTATTGGTCTTCGCGTGATGATATGATATAGCCTTTCTCGATAAATGAGCTATCTAACGCTGCGAGAATATTTCAAATCGGACCAGCAGTTCCTGAGATTAGAGAGTACAACTAAACAAACATACTCTTCAGCCTTATAATATTAGTATAGATTTGAATCTTCGATCAACAATAACTAGATAAAGGGTCACAAAATCGAAGCTAAAAGCTGTCCGCGTAAATATATACTTATGTGTAGCTATTTGTTTACTAAGAAAGGGAGAAAAAAAGTTTTAAAACAGTTTTAAGTTCAACCTAATTACAACCATAACACCTAGTAATAAAGTCACAAAGGTCCAAAATATTGTCTAATACTTACGATAAAACGAGTAAAGCAATAAATTACTCCCGACACTTACAAATGAAAAGACAACATAAACAACATTTAATGTGAATTTAACCTTAACACGAAATGAATAAAGTAGCTTTTCCAGTTATTGTGCGTGTTTGTGCGTGGTTGAAGAGCCTTGGCCAAAAATTTGTACCACAGGTTTAAAATCGGTAATTTTGTTCAAATTGATATTATATGTTAGTTAACATTTAAATCCTAAAATATAACTTATTCAACATGTATTTAGCGAAAGTAAGATACTTCGGCGGTTAAATTGCTTTTTCGGGTATTATTTTTGCATCTTTTGAATACACTGCGGCATGTGAAACGTGCTTACATCGGCTGTGTTTCAAACAAACTAAACAAAATAAAAGCTCACATTTCAAGTGAGCTGTTATTTACCGAGGCGTATTTTTCGCGCCGACCCGATATCTAGATATTGTTGATCGAAGATTTGAATAATAATAACAAATTATGTAATGTAAAATTACAATTTTTATATAAAATATACTATTAAATTATTATTTTATTTCTAAGAACGTTTTTTTTTTCTAAACCTTACTAAACTAAACTAGTAACTAAACTTACTGAATTGTGTTTATTGTTTTATGTAGGTCAGGAAAAAATATTTTGCATTATACCAATCAATATTTAATAATTTGGACAAAAGAATATAATAGTGGTAGTTTTTTAGGCAATTAATTACCTTTGCTATTATCCTCCCTATTTATTTCATGTCCGCGACTTCGTCGTGGAACCTAATGTAAAGAAACACTTACTTATAAAGTCATCTGAATGTATTAAGTCCATTTACTTATCTACGTTTCTCTCGTGCTTAAGTCGCGTCCTCATTGAAATTACAATAACTTTTGATAGAGTGAACCGATTTTAATGAAACCAAGACTAAATGTTACTCGAGGATATGCTTTATGATTTTCGAGATTTTATTAAAAAAAAAATTTTTTTCGAACTGACTACGCTATTGATCCAGCAAGGTCTTAACAGCCTCACCAGGCTACTATAAATTTAAATATTTTATACTTATTACTTTATAAAATTATTTTCAAAACTTATTTAGAAATAAAACAATTACAGACAATTACATTTAATTTCAAGGTATTAATAAACACAAAATGAAGACTTATAACAACTAAAAATCATAATGTTATTTGTAACCTTATGTGTAAGCCTCACTATTATAGCTGAGCCCGCACTACCCTTATTAATAATCGACCGAAAGACTCACTATCATAGCTGAACCCGCACTACCCCGGGAGTTCCGATCGAACCGTCGACTCGAGCGGTTGTCCGTTTTGCTGCGCGCGCTAAGTTCGATTTTAATAGTCGTGATTTAGTGACGTCAGTTATTGTGTTGTTTCGATCCGGCACACCTGCGCTTCACAGGTGCGCTGCACCTGCGTTCTTTTTCTTGGAACTGAGTGAGACCTTTCCTTGTATTTATTTATTGCTTTATCTATTTCTTGGTATATTTATTTATTTACTCATTTATTTATCTATTTATTTACGTATTTCTTTAATTCTTCAGTGATTTATTTTTAAATTTATTTACTTTTTATTGTTTGTTTATTTAAGTAGTCTTATGTTATTTTTCGCCTGTCTCGCTCAGGTACTTACTTGCGTTGTTTTCCTTTTTTGTTTAGTTTTAAACAGCTCCCTTTGATCCGGACTCGGGATAGTCCGTTAAATTCATTAAGGCGCGCCCCCCTGCCCCTCTGGCAGGGAGGTTTCACATGTCTTCCTCCGCCCCACTCCCCTCCTCAGGCCCCGGTATGGCCTCTGATCGAGAAGTCGGCCTCTTAGAGACCGAACTTATTAGCCTCCGCGGTTTTATATCCAGCATCTGTCCTCGTCTCGTAGACGATTACGATGCGTACGCTGCGAAGCGTCGCATCGAGTTCCCTCACTCTTCCAAGCCCGCTCCCTCGATCTATGCCAAGATCGAGGCAAGCAACAATTTTCCCATCCCACCCGTTCACGATAGTGACGATAGCGATAGCGATTCCGATTCTGGCTCCGATATGGAGCAAGACCCTCCTGCTCAGCAAGATCCTCCTGCTGAGCAAGCCCCTCCTGCGGACGATGGCTTCACCACCGTCACGCACCGCAAACCGCGCAAGAAGCGCTCCAACTCCTCATCAGATCCGGAAGGCAGTTTGCCCTCCAAAAAAATAGTCAATGTCGATGGCGCGAAAGTGCCAAAGACGACACCAGCGCCCTCTAGACCCGCTTCGCCTAAAACTGCGGGTTCCGCAGTTTCGGGCAAAAAGCCCCGCCCACCGCCCCCCGTTACGATCCAAGACAAAGCGTCTTGGGTTGAAATTTCTAGCCTGCTGGAAACGGCAGGCATCCCTTACACCTCCGCTGTGAATACCGCTGTAGGTATTCAGGTGAAGGTAGCCACGTCCACCGCCCATCGTGACCTCACTCGTTTCCTTCGGGACAACCAGTGGGGTTATTTCACGCACTCTCTCGAAGAGGAGCGTAAACTACGGGTTGTGATCCGTAGGGTTCCTTCAGAACTCCCGACTTACGACATTTCCGACGACCTCAAAGAACAGAAGATTCCTGTTCGCGAGGTTCATCGTATGCGCTCTCCGCGCACCAGGGCTCCATATGATATGGTTCTCGTTGTCCTCGATCGCACCCCTCAAGGGAAAGCGATCTTCAATCTCACATCCCTCTGCGGCCTCTCCGGCGTTATCGTCGAGCCGCCGCGCAAAACGTCTGTGCCCTCGCAGTGTCACAACTGTCAGGTGTACGGACACTCCGCACGAAACTGTCTCCTGAAACCCAGGTGCGTTAAGTGCCTCGGCGACCACTCCACCAAGGAGTGTTCTCGCACTAAAGACTCCCCCGATCCCCCGAGCTGTGTTCTGTGCCGCGGCGTGGGTCATACCGCGAATTATCGCGGATGTCCCCGCGCCCCGCGCACAAAGCGCCCTCGCTACCCCAGGCAGGCGTCGCCGTCTAAGGCGGCCGCCGCTCCCGCCCGCCCCCGACCCCCGCCTCTCATGTCCCGAGAGGCCTTTCCGAGCCTGCCGAGCACGTCTCGTGCACCGGCAGCGTCCGCACCCGCGACTAGCGCGCCCCCCCGCCCCTACCGGGCCCCTCAGGCTCCGTGGGCTCCTAAGCCCGCGTCCCAGCCCATTCCCAGACCTCCGGCGGCTAATCCTTCACAGGATCACCCCGCCTATTCCTTCTCCCTATCGAGTATTGACTACGCAGGTCAATTACTCATCTTCCACGAGATCTCGGAGATCTCGGCATACGAAGAAACCGCCCGAAATCCTCTTCTAGGATCCGTCACTGCAATACATAGGTTTCCAGCCATCGCGGCTACATTACAACGGCTCGCGCGCGCAGCTGTTCAAAATAAATAACTCATATAAGATAGAGTAAATCGCGTATTTACGTCTATCTTCCCCTAAAAACGACCGTTCAATAATAATAATTTTTGTTATGTCTATTTTTAGATTTCGGCGCCGTCGCCGTTAAGTAAATTTAAATTCGATCTTATTAAATGCGTGTTGCGCCCGCGCTTTTGTAATCGATCCTTTTTAGCTCCCGCACACATCGCGGTTCTCAGTAATATCTCGAGCCTAGGTCGTCCCCGCGCGGAGCCCTCGTGATATTATTATCGCGATACAGTGACTCACCTACATCACTTGAACACACATATGAGATCATCTCTCTCACACACGTGCACATATATACACATGGTGGGAGGGTTTTGTTTTTTTCCCTCCTCGAACTGAATCGAATAGTTTTAGTTCGTTTCAATCCGATATACACGTATTCATTTGTGAATCATGCAATTTCGATTGTATGGTTCACAAATGTATATTTGTATGAATAGCTTAGAATAGTTAGCTAGGACAGACGCGTCTTTTTCCAGGTAACAGCCCAAGCCGAGGTGTGCGTGCACCCTTGTGTATGTTACCTAAAACCCAAATCGGTTGAGTGCCTTAAGCGCCAACCTTAGTAGTCCGGTGAAGCTGTGAAGACCCTGCCGGGTCAATAGCGTAGTCAGTTCGAGGAAAAAAAAGGGCCGCACTACCTCTATTAATAATGACCGAAAGACTCAGTATCATAGCTGCGCCCGCATTACTCCTATTAATAATCGACGGTAAGACTCACTATCATGGCTGAGCCCGCACTGCCTATATTAATAGTCGACGGAAAGACTCTATCATAGCTGAGCCCTCACTACACCTACTGGGACCGACGGCAAGACTTCGCCAGAAGTGCAAGCCCGCATCGTAGCATTACGCATCCTAGACACGAGGTCCTACTCCGGCAGGCAAAGTTATTAACTAACACACATCACGACATCGAAATTTCTCACGGATGACGCAGGTGACTTCGTTGTACCGAATACGACTCTCTGAGTCGGCAGGCGCCCGACGTTACGTTGCTCCACACTCGTGTATTTCACTAGGTTCTCACGGCCTTGGGAAAGCTATCTACGAAGAAATGTTTATGAAAACTAATTATATTTTAATGTTGTGAATGATTTTTTTATAATTTTCTGTATTTTTGATGTTAATAATTATTAATATTTTCACATGTAAAAATATAATTTAGAATATTTAATATTCAATTAATTTGAACTTTAAAATATTTTATAACATTTATTAAAGCAATCTACAAGTTAATTTACAAATTTATTACTTTATTCACGTTAAATAATTTACTTTTTTTAAATATTTATTTAAATATCCTTAGCTTTCATATTTCATTGTGTTCTGTTTTTGTTCCGGTACGCGTTTTCGACGATGTTCTGTCACGTCAATGTGAGACGTTTACACAACGCGAAGTACGGCTTGCTGAACAGCATGCGTTTTCACGTGAATCTCTTACTGAACACCGCAGTAGACATAACATTTAAGCTACAGATGAAGTTGCAGTATTAGTTGATGAGGCGTGTGACAGGCGTGACACTGTATTGCGCACACATTACGATCGACGGCTACGTATTTCTGAAACACATCGGTCTTACGACGCCCTGCAATAGTTATTAATAGTATATTGCACACTAGCTGACCCGTGCCCACTTCGTTGGGCGGTAATAGGCATTATCAAGCTACAACTTTTCTCTAGAACTCAATCATATATTTCTCATCGTTAAGGCAGCGTTCGTAAGAAACGTTCGACCATTTCTTCTCCGACTCCCCAGGTATTACCCCCTACAACCTCACAAACTTTACTTCTTTATAATATTAGTATAGATAATATAATTAGTTAATAGCTTCTGCCCGCGACTTTGTACGCGTGGAATAGTTATTTTGGGCTAAGACGCAGCGAAAGCTCTCAAAAGGGAAAAAATCCCAATTTTAAAACATTTTTCATTGTTACCCAGCTCATATTAGCCTTAGCCTGATGATATATAGCCTATGACACTCACAAATAACGTGGCTTTCTATTGGGTAAAAGAATTTTCAAAATCGGTTTAGTAGTTCCTGAGATTACCCCCTACAACGTCACAAACTTTACCTCTTTATAATATTAGTATAGATTACAACCATATATGTACGTGTAAATATCCAGTATCGTCGTTAAAATATGCTTAAATACAAATTGTAAAAGTAATGCACGGGTGACGGCGCGGACACAGCTATCTATACATATAATAAAGATGCAGATCTAACGTGTCTGTACTCTTTATATTTTTATGACAAAATTTGTTACTGGAGTCTTGGAATACATTTCAAACAGTTTTAGAAACGTCTCTGTCTATTTGTATGAACACGAATCATTTAGTCTTGGTTTAATTAAAATCGGTTTACTCTATTAAGGTTATTGTCAGGATGTGTAGGTCTGATATGTGAGATCTTATCCACTAGGCTAACATTGTTCTATAGACCAGGGATTCCCAAACTGGGTTCCGCGGAAGCTTGAAGTTCCGTAGAATAGTCATCAGGGTTTCGCCAAAATGATTAATTATTAAATTACCACGGTTACAAATATTATTTGTAAATAATAATAATGTAAAATATAATACTATGTGAAAAGTCATCCCCTCCAGTTAAAATCGTTCCAAAAGGTGTATGAAGAAATGGGATGTCAATACGAATCCTCTTGCATACCGAAATCCGATAGCTATCAAGAGGCAAAGTTCTACCTAGGACATATGAACTTCGTGACGAGCTAAAGGTTTTCGCATCGAGGCAAATGAAGTCTGAGGCCGCTAATATTTTTAGCGTTTTACGTTATGAATAATGGTTGATATAAAGTAAATTTTCAAAAAAAAGTATTAACCGACTTCAATATCAATCAAAAACCCATAAGGCACTAAAAAGCGGAAAATAAATAGTTTATCAAAAATAAAACATATGAATATGTGTGCTCTACCTAGAGATGTACTGGAAGTCGGTACCAACCAAAATTTTTGTATTACAGAGACGCGAGAGTGGACTTAAACTTTGTACCTGTAGATGATATGATTTTCGGTTTGGTTGGCACCGACTTCCAATACATCTCTAGGTAGCACACATATTCATATGTTTTATTTTTGATAAACTATTTATTTTCCGCTTTTTAGTGCCTTATGGGGTTTTGATTGATATTGAAGTCGGTTAATACTTTTTTTTGAAAATTTACTTTATATA
>MU159318.1:0-46298 GCA_015888305.1 Antheraea pernyi | reverse complement strand
GTAGTGTTAGCTCCGTAAACGTCGTTGATGTTGCGTGCCGCTTGTGCCGCGTTGCTGCCAAGACGGTACTCATATTCCATAATTGCTCGAATTTTTAACGTATCCATGATGAAAAAAAAGATTGAAATGCGATGAAAATGTAACACTAATCAATAAACAAATGACTCCTTTTGGAAAAAGAATTTCATGTTTTTAAAATAAAATTAATTTGAAATTAGAATTCTTAGCCAAACAAAAATTATTTTGAGTTGAAATGGCCAGTACTACAGAACGGCAATTTCATAGGTAAAGACCTATTATAAGAGACAGTATGGAAACTACCTACAACCGCTCGAAAACGGCAGACTCACACAAACATGTGCATCGACGACACCCCTAAGCGGTTTTCGCGGCGCTGTCCATAGAATACCTTTTAAAACCTATCGTCGATGCGCATGTTTGTGTGAGTGTGCTGTTTTCGAGCGTTTGTAGGTAGTTTCCATACTGTCTCTTATATTTATACTATGCCTCTGCTACACACAAACCAACGTTGGACACGGTAACCGTTCGGATATATAGATTAAATTTTGTACTTGGATAACTTTGACCTATTAAAAAAAATCCAAAATGTTTTGTAAAGTTTACAAAGATTGTTTTTTTGGAACTCCTTAATTTATTTAAAGTTTTTGTGGTATTTTTTCGCTATCTGAAATTCTCTTTAAGGGCACTAACGTGACCTCGCGTACCCCCATAAAATCCCCACTTAGAAGTAATGTCTATATTAAACCCTATCTCTGCAATTTAAAAGTAGGTAGGTCTAAATATCGGCAAGTCGAACATTTACTTAGAAAAAACTTATGTAACTTTGCAACTACTTTTTACTTTTGGTTTACCAAGGTTCCATTATATATACAGTTTTTTTTTCAAGTTATAAACATAAATTTATTTATATTCCATAAAATAAATAAACAGGGATAATAAATGAAACAATTTTTATTTAAAATAAAACACATTTTATTTAATATTTACCAAAATTATTTAACAAATACTTTTACAACACGATTCAGCATCATATATTTATGTGCCAAGATTAAAAAATAACACTTTTGCATAGTTAAAATAATTGTAATATATATATGTATGTGAATTTGAAAAAAGAAAAGTATATTTCAAGAAGTAATTGGCATATAAATTGTAAATCAGAACTTGAAGTCAGAGGATCACCGCGAAAAACCGAGCTGTGAATGCCTATATCAATAAGGTACCATATCGAGCGAACCAGTCGCGTTACCAACCTACACAACATTCCACTTTTATATATAATTTAATGAAGTCTACCTGTTGTATCGGTAATTCAATATTTAAAAAAACGTTAGTAAAGTTTAACATCGTAACACCGAGTCTATGAAACAGAAGTTAGAATTAGTATTCCACTTCCAGAACTCATCATGTGTTTATGAATTAATTAAACCTGAGGGTGGTCCATGTGAGTTCTGGAAAATTCTATACCACTACATAATGGTTCTTTGGCCATACATCTCGTTCATTAATAAACTTTTACAACACTTATTTAAATGAAAATATAGATGCAAAGTGCGAGACTTCACTGCATAGTATAAAACAAAGTCCTCTGCCGCGTCTGTCTGTCTGTTCGCGATAAACTCAAGAACTACTGAACGGATTCTCATGCGATCTTCACCAGTAGATAGAGTGATTCACGAGAAAGGTTTAGGTATATGACTCGTCTATATTTTTTTAATTATCCGAGCACGACAACGTCCGCTGGGACCGCTAGTTAAAATATATTTTTATGTTACAATATTATTTTTTAATCTTATACAGTGGTTATAGCAAGGAGACAGTATTTTCAATATTACTCAAGATATTCAACAAAATTTCAAAGTCACGGTTTAAATTAAAAATAGTCAAATTATAAAAAAAATGCGTCGAACATATCTGATACATTTAAACAATCGATAGAATCTCATCAGTAATCGAAATATTCAAGGCACTCAAATTACGTATTATGCCAATGTCATCAGGTTGGGGGTTTTTAAGGAACTTGCGAGAGATTTAGAAGGTTAATACTTTTAGGAAGATTTATAAGGAGAAAGAGAAATGTAAACAGATTTCTCATAAACAGATTTTTTTTTAATATTCCCTATATTTCTGTCTAGCGCCTGGAAGACACACCATTTGTACATTAGCAAATGTCACGGGGTTCAGGATGAACACGAGAATGTCTCGCGGAATGTGGAGAAAATGAGAAGCACGAATGGTAGGAACGGATTTAATGATTGAATCAAATACCTAGATTTATGAGAGCAGTTATTGAGGGAAAAAAACTGAATATTCTTGACGGGTTTCCCAAGTCGGTATCAATATTTGGTAAATATATACCATCCATAAGGGGCCTACTCATTAGGACGCCATGGCGGCGCCACCTTGGTATCTCGAGCCACTAAGCGAGAAACACCATAACAAACAGCAGTATTATAAGTTATAGAATTAAATAGTGGGCAAATAGTGTTGATTCTAGGGAGGGGCATCCTTGGTAGCATAATTGGTGGTGGAGTGGGTGGGACGCCAAACAGCTCTATAGATACCAGGTGACGTACCCTCCATACAACTGTATACATTTTGTCGGTGGTGCGGCCATGGTGTCCTAATGAGATAGGACCATTATAGATTTACTACGAATGTGGAAATCGCACTAAACTTTATCAAAATCACATTAGAGTAGTCATTCGTCTTATAGTATTTAAGTCCAGTCGTTTTTGCCATAATTATTATTTAAATCTACTATTTTAAAGTTGTGGTTAATTGTTTAAACAATTGGTCCTCTAGATTCTTCTATGATGCTGAACTATATCTAGTTAAGGCAGTTATAATGAGAATATAATTATTATTTGTGTCATACTGTCTCCCAGATAAAAATAAATGTCATATACTGACACTGTGAACTGTCCGGTGCTATATAAATTAGAAATCCATGATTATGCTTAAGTTACTGGTCCATTTGTGCACATTTTTTTTATGTTAGCTCTGCAAAATACCCTCATGAAAAATACACAGTACCTTCACATAGAACGATGAATTTAGGTAATAAATTTCAGTCGGCAGTCATGGTCATTCCTACCTTTATATATATTTGGCAGATATAGCGGTTCGATATAGAATATCTCTCTTAATAAAAAGGAAGTAATTTCAAAATAATTGAATTTTATTTTTTTCTGTAGAAAAATGCGTTTGGGTTTGACCATTTTTACACATTCAACTAAAATTTGTTTTTAAAATAAATGAGTCGCTTTAAGTCAATTCTAAAGTTAGAGATAAGTAGTGGGGCCATTTAAATATTACGTAATCAGTGAGGGGGAGGGGTGTCCTTGATTTGCTTATTTTTGATGACATAGGGGGATGGGGGTCCGGGAAGTGATTACGTCAGCAGTATTTCTTTATGAAACTGGAACAGATTTAGATAAATGTTTACGTAATTATGGGGGGGAGGGTAAGAGCATTTCTAACTTTTGCTGACGAGTGGGAGGGGCGGTCCGATATTACAAAAAATCTGCTTACATAATACTTTAACGGTCCCAGTGTAGTTATATTGCTATTTGGTCCTTGAAAAAAATATTATCATTAGTCATCAATTAAAAAGGATTAAAAAAAAGTTTCTAGCTAACTCACTTTTTTTTATAAAATATGTTATAAAGTAATTTCAATACAGACGGAGTAACAGCATAATGTATTCGGCTGAGTGCTTTAAGCGCTTGCCTTTGTAGTACGGTGAAGCTGTTAAGACCTTGCTAGGTCAATAGCATAATGTACTACAATAACCAGTATAAAACTGTATTAAGTCGCAATGTTAGCGAAAAACTACGTGCCATTTTTAAAATAAAATGACATAACTTTGAATCGATGCATTTATAAAGTAAAATAATTACTTTTTATAAATATATCGAATTGTTTTCCTTTTCATAAAATAAAACGGATTTCGATAAGAATTTCAATGAGACAAAAAATTTCGGCGGCGGCTTGGACTGTCTGTATCAGACGCAAATGAGATAAAATATCTAGAGATGGGTCGTGTGGCCGTTCAAGTATTGCGTAGGCAGATTTTTTGTAATTTCTGACCTCCCCCTCCCCCTTGTCAGCAAAAATAAGCAATACTCTTAACCACCCCCCCCCATGCTTACGGAAACATTTACCTAAATCTGTTCTGGTTGAATAAAGAAATATTGCTGACGTAATCACTACCCGGACCCCCATCCCCTATGTCATCAAAAATAAGCAAATCAAGGACCCCCCAACCTTCATCAGTGCTTACGTAATACTTGAATGGCCCCTTTCCAAGGATTAAATATTAATTTATATTGATTCTTTATTTGTACTTATTAAAATCATATTGAACAAAAACAGGGATTGGATATAATAATTATACTCGTAAATATACAGCTTCTAAAAATTGTGCTTTGATATCGTAAGATCTATTTGACACTACGAATCTCGTGTGAGTTCATGCTCTTTCCTTCCCCCTCCCCGCCTCTCCGCGCATACCTAAGGTGCGGTACAGCGGTTGCGGTCAGGCTATAGACCTTTTCTTTCGAACTGACTACGTTATTCGTCTAGCAAAGCCGTTTCAATCGTTTCTAGCAAATTCGTCTACCGTCACCGGACTACACTATACACCCAATAACAAAACGCCTAATAATTCTCAGTAATGATTATTTAGAGATCTATTTACGACACTGGATAGAAATAAAAACAAAATGGCCTACGATGCCATACCAAAGCAAAATCTATATACTCGATTGTATGTAAAGATGGTACCACTTAATTATATAACCCAATTGAATAAATCATTTATTGAGCCTCTATATAAGTCTATGTACATTAGTGTGTCCGTTATAAGTTGGCTGTTTTAACTTGGGTATCGTTCAAATCGTTGGTTAATAACCTGACGATACTTTTCCCATTCACTTTTTAGATATTATTAGCTTGCTTGTTTCATTCAATAACTTACCAAATATTATTAATTCTCCGTCTACATAGTAGTGGGGTGGAGAAATTTTGATATGGGCGTCAGAAATTTAAATATTTTGATAAAACTCGACATTTATTTTTTCAGATTTTTCTAAAAAATATCACTTAACCAATGCTCATACCAGAGCTAGTATTACACTGTGTAATATACAAGGAAACAGCGAATATAAATAAAACACTGTATAATTTGTTCTATCTCATTCTCTCACACATTAAATCCTATAGATGATATATGTTTGTCTCTCTTTAATGTGAGCCACATTATTATTTCATTTCATTGAGTTTCAAAGCACAATTAGGCTAAAGAAAAGAATATGAATAATACGCACAAATTATAATTTCTTATGTATACTAATATTATAAGGCTGGAGGGTTTGTTTGTTTGGTTGTACGCGCTAATCTCAGGAACTACTGGTCCGATTTGAAAAACTATTTCAGTGTTAGATAGCTCATTTCTTGAGGAATATTATATATATCATTACGCTGCGACCAATAGAGGCGGAGCACCAATGAAGAACGCTTCAAAATCGAGATTTTTTTTCCTTTTGAGCTTCCGTTAGCGTTAGCCCAAAGTAGCTATTCCACCGGACGAGGTCGCGGGCAGAAGTTAGTTTTCTGATAAACCTGTATATTACTCCTTTAGACGTTAAAGACGGTGCCAAATATATAACCAAATACATTAATACCTACAAAGTCACTAAGTGTGGAACGAGTATTTGACATACATACAAATGTTTGACCAAATATTTGACTTTTACCCTCTGGTAATTATTCTTTAGGTACTTTACCCCATGGGTAATATATCACAAGATATTTAGAAAAAATGTGTATAGACACAAAACAACACCCGACAGTTCACGTTCAGTATATATTATTACAAAAAAAAAAACCAGCGTCTTCACTTTGAATACGCTCGCAAATAAGCACTAAAATAAAAACATTTATTATTTATTACATACATATATATTACAAACGAAATAGAAACTCTCCACTAGCGTTGCCATGTCGATATTCGATTCTATTATATATATATATATATATATATATATTTAAAAAAATAAACATAATGAATTAATTAATAACAATTAAATATATTGCAAAAACGTAGTTAGGCTTATAAAATTTCCATTTTCCATAACTTTTTTTTTTTTCACCACCGAGCGTTTTCACTATAAGGAACTAACATTTCATTCTTCACTGAACAATTAAAAAAAAACTCATGCCATTCCAATAACATAATAACCAAAAACCTATAGATATGTCATAAGTGGTTCGTCAGCGCCTTGTTAAAACTTGGCTAATAAGCTTATTTTTGATAACTGCCCCGTTAATCCATCCGTATGTAAGCAACATATAATTATTTCTTTATCACCACCGATATTGAGAATATACCATCTCACTTCCACATTTTATCTAAGACTGTGTGACGTTACGATATTACTTTACGTATGTGTGCGTTGTCGTGCCAATTGTTTTGTCAAAATATAATGTAGGTAACGGTATCTACAAGTTTTAAGTTATAATATGATTGTGCCACTCGAATCAATTTAACATAGCCGCATAACCCATATACTCCTTCAATATCCTAAATGTTCTAATTCTTAAACTCGGCCATAACCATACCGAAAAAGCAAAGCGAACTCATAAATGACCGAACAATAGGGAAAATGGATAATGGGTATATAAGTAATAAGTAAATGGATAATGGGTAAATAAGTAATTGAAAAATGGGTATTGAGGAATTTAGTAATGGAGGTAATGGGTTATGGTGGTGAAAACTAAATCCTATTTAACTTTTCACTTAAATTACACACTTTGGTATGTGTTCTTCTATATAGACTCAGCCGGAGGAAGATTTTGATATTACTTATACACAAGTATTGGGGATAATGGGTAACGGATAAATGAGTAATAGGGAAAATGGGTAAGAAGTAAATGAGTAATGGAGACCATTGGTTATGGTGGTGATAACTAAATCCTATTTAACTTTTCACTTAAATTACACACTTTGGTATGTATTCTTCTATATAGACTCAGCCGGAGGAAGATTTTGATATTACTTATACACAAGTATTGGGGATAATGGGTAACGAGTATATGCGTAATGGAGATAATGGGGTTTACTGATGGAAAACAAGTCCCATTTAAGTTTTAACGTAAATTATACCCTTTTAGTGTGTATTCTTCTTTATAGACTCAGACGGAGGTAGATTTTGATATTACTCATAGATGAGTAATAGGAATAATGTGTAGTGGGTAAATGAGTAATGGGGACAATGGGTAACAAGTAAATGAGTAATGAATAACGGGTTACGGCAGTGAAAAATAAATCCTATTTAAGTTATAACTTAAATTACACACTTTAATGTGTATTCTTGTTTATACATTCAGCCGGAGGAAGATTTTGATATGATTAATGGTAAGTATGGTGAGTAATGGTGATGTGTAACGGATAAATGAGTAACAAGTGGTGAAAAACAAATCCTATTTAAGTTTTAACTTAAATTACACGCTTCCATGTGTATTCTTCTCTATGGACTTAGTCAGAGGAAGATTTTGAAACCATTTATACAGAGGCAGCACCGCCATTGCTTTACTAAGGCTTGGTTATGGCCGACACATCATTCGACTTTGCGATTTACATGTTAACATTTAACCATTCCTGTTTTCGCTTTGCGATAATGAAATATATGGATTAAAAGTCACATATAACACTTCGAGTCATGAAGTAAAATTAATAATCGACTATACAAACTAACGTAAATCAAATATCGACTAAGCAAAGACAAGTTTTAAGTAACGAAATCGTAACCTAAATATTTCTTATTTTTTCTCCTCACCCTCGATACAGCTTTCTTATCATCATAGTCTTCGCTCTCATCGAAGCTGATATTATTCTGTATGACCCAATCCTCTCCTTCCGTCTCTTGTTCTCTACTCGTCGAGTGTCTCTTACTCTTCTTCTTACCGTGGTCGTCTTTGGATCTCTTCTTGGGACGTTCATCGAGCACCAGGTGCTGGTACTCCTCAACGATATAGTTGTCCGGTTCGTAGGATGTAGTTATCTCGACACCGACCGACGGATCGACGTCCGGTAGTATGTAGTAGTTCTCGAAGTCGCCCTGCGTGTGTAGCGTTATCTCGCTCATGTCCGCTGTGAAGTGCCTCTTCTTTTTCCCTGTGAATTTTATGTAATTTCATGGTATAAAATTAAAATAACGGGGGAGTTTTTGGTGGGATCGTATGTAAATTTATGGTAAATAGGAAGATTCTGTTTATGCTTCGATCAACAATAACTAGACGACAGAAATCACTTGAAATATGAGCTTTTATTTTGTTTAGTTTGTTTGAAACACAACCAATGTAAGCCCCATTCACATGCCGCAGTGTATTGAAAAGATGCAAAAATAATACCCGAAAAAGCAATTTAACGGCCGGAGTATCTTACTTTCCCTAAATACATGTTGAATAAGTTATATTTTAAGATTTAAACTAACATATAATTTTGAACAAAATTATCGATTTTAAACCTGTTGTACAAATGTTTAGCCAATGCTCGCCAACAACGCACAATAACGGGAAAAAGTACTTTGTTCATTGCATGTTAAGGTTGAAATCACATTAAATGTTGTTTATGTTGTCTTTTCATTTGTAAGTGTCGGGAGTAATTTATTGCTTTACTCGTTTTATCGTAAGTATTAGATAATATTTTGAACATTCGTGACTTTATTACTAGGTGTCATGGTTGTAATTAGGTTGAACTTAAAACTGTTTTAAAACTTTTTTGCTTCCTTTCTTAGTAAACAAATAGCTACACATAAGTATATATTTACGCCGACAGCTTTTAGCTTCGATTTTGTACGTGACCCTTTATCTAGTTATTGTTGATCGAAGTGTTTATGTTATAAAATTATTTAAGATTTTATGCAAAAAAAATGTGCAATTATCTTTTCCTGTAATTATGAGTTTAATAACTCTTATTTAAAAAAAAAAATCGTATAGTTCGAATTCAAAATCCGATTCGAGCATTATTTGCATACCCCTACTATATTTTTACAACACTAGCTGTGCTTCGCGACTTCGTCCCCATGGAAATGTATGTAGAAATAGTATCTAATATAGTCCTCTGATTATATTAAGTTAATTTCTTATCTACTTTACTTAAGTCGCATCGACATTAAAATTACAATAACTTTTGATATAATGAACCGATTTTATTGAAAGAAAGACTGAAAGTTACTCGAAGATATGCTTTATGATTGAAAGCAGTATTATTGCAGTGATGCGTATACAAGCAAACAGACGGACAGAGGCATTTCTAAAAACCGACCCACAGAACACCGACGTGAAGTAACAGTGCTTGCATTGTTGCGTTTCGTTCGGTCAGTGAGAGCGCCGGAGGCCCACTTCCCTTCCCGTCTCCTTCTCTCCCTCCCCTAATTCCTTCCCCAAAGGGTGGCAACGCACTTGCGACTCCTCTGGTGTTGTTAGTGTCCATGGACGGTGGTGATCACTTAACAGCAGGTCACGCACCTGTTTGTTTGCCACTTCATCATCTTCTTACCCTTATCCCACCTAAGTAGGGTCGGCACAACATGTTTTCCTTTTCCACGCTCGCCTATCAGATGTCATCTCAGTCAACACACCTTTTACACACATATCATTTTTCACACAATCCATCCATCCTTTTTTCGGTCTTCCTCTACTCTTATATCCATCGACCGTCATACTCAAAGCTTTTCTAGTTACATGGTCTTCATCTCTCCTCATAACATGCCCATACCATGCTAACCTATTACTCCTTAACTTGTCTGTTACTGGTGCTATTTTCAAACTTCCTCTGATATATTCATTCCTAATCTTATCCATTCTAGTTACACCACACATCCACCTTAACATTCGCATCTCTGCCACATGTAGTTTTCTCTCATCCGTCTCTCTCGTCGCCCAGCACTCAGATGCGTACAACATTACTGGTCTTATAATAGTTTTATACACCATCCCTTTGAGTTTCAAGGGCATTCGTGGGTCACAAGCTACACCAGACACCTTTCGCCATTTCATCCACCCTGCATTTATCCTATTCCTCACGTCCTTGTTTATGCAACCATCGTTTTGGATCAGAGAACCGAGAAACCGGAAATCAGAGCAGGATGGTAAGGATATACCATTTAAAGCTATAGGAGAAAAGCTGGATGGACCACCGAAGTCGCAAAACAAATGTTCAGTTTTTAGTCTACTGATTTTTAAACCAACATTCTCCAGTTTTTCTCGCCATTTTACCAGCCTACTCTGGACCTCGGTAGGACCTCTGTTTGCCACTTATGACATAAAAAAATTATACGTATAGACACTGTGGTTAATACTGTGTAAAATGTAAAGAACTCACCCGTGTTACAGTGTTTTATATATGCATACTTGTGCTTCGTATCGTCCGGCAGTATGTTCACGATCCATTCTCTGTTCTCTTCTGCTGGTATCTCCTTTACATCCTCCATGGATATCTCCTGTTCCTCCGCTATCTCGTATATAAAGTTATCTGATATCGTTGACTCGTCCATGATCTGGATCACTTCGTTTGCTGGCTGGTCCGTTGATGTTGACGTTTGTGGAAGTATCTGTTGGTATGTATTTCTTTATTAAAAAACCATTTTAACTAATATAGACTAGATTCTGCACCCGGATACGCTCACGTTAATGTAGTATCATTATATATTATCAAACAAAGTCCGTCGTCACGTCTGTTCGTCGATATAGTGATTCATGAGTAAGGGTTAGGCATATAATTTGTTAAGGTTTTTTTTATTAACATGGCAGGGCAATTTCCGCCGGGCCCATAAGTTATAAAACAAAGTCTTCCACCGCATCTGTCTGTCTGTGTGTTCGCGATAAACTCAAAAACTATTGTTCGGATTTTCATGCGGCTTTCATTCAATAGATAGAGTAATTCACAAAGGGGGAAAGGAGGTGGGCCTCCGACGCTCTCACTGACCGAACGAAACGCAACAATGCGTGCACTGTTACTTCACGTCGGTGTGTCTGTGTGTCGGGTGGTAGTACCGCGGACGAGCCGACACATTCGTACTGAAACTAGTAATAGCTACAGCGTGGCTCTACCACCTCAAAAACTCGCCCCTCTAAACAAATAAAAAAAAATTGAACGACACATACGAAGTCGGGGGTATCAACTAGTTCACTGATCTTCTTCTTCTTCTTACCCTTATCCCACATAAGTAGGGTCGGTACAACATGTTTCTCATGTTGTGGTATATGATTTGGCTTAATTTTTACGATCGGCCGCCTGCCTGACATTAACCCTCCTTGGGATTATTTTGTTGTACCACTGTATGTATGGTTATTATTATATAGTTACGAAGTCTGATGGGCTCTTTTAACCTTAAAATTGTTCGTTCCGGTTAAAAACGAAGTTCTTCCAGATTATGGTTTGCATGCTATATTGCCCTTTTTTTTTCAGGTTTCAGATTCTTCACAGTAATAATATAATATTAGATATAATAAACCATTATAAAAATACAAAATATGAAAACTATAATAGAAAAATAGATGCAAAAAAAAAAACAACTAGTTCACTGATATTTCAAGAATAGTACTTTCTCTATGGATGAAAGTTGCCTCATGATCTTCTCTGTACTTCTGACAAAAAGGGCGTGAAAGCGTAACAAAGAAGTTAAAAAACATATTCTCATTTATAACTAGTTTGTATTAGATCGAGAGAAAAAACACAAAAAAAAAGTGTGCAATAGACCACACGACTGAAGTCAAACTTGTTTAGCTCCATCTATATGTATGTATAAATAACAGGAGAAAGTTTAACACCCTTCAATCTTGGGGTAGTTCATGGTCACATTTGAAATACAAAATAATAATATTAAAAAAAATACTAATAAACAACAAAGAGAACCTTAGTTAAAGTTTGTTCTAAAACTTTTAAAAGTATGGAAACAATACTTTTAAACGTAAAAAAACCATACATATTTTCAATGAACAAAATTCAAGGGGAGCTTTTCAAGGTTAATCGTTACGTAACTGCTTATCGTGGGAACGTCGCACGGAGTATGCAACAGAACGTGATTCATTTATTACACGAGTTTGTTTATACGTAAATCACCTGATGTTGAGTGTATATCAGTTTTGAGTTTCTCGAGATAATTAGATTAAATATTAAGCACCTATTTTTTTTTAAATCGATTTAGAATGAGAAGCAATCAAGTGTCCATTCAAGTATTATGTAAGCACTAATTTCCTTGATTTGCTTATTTTTGATGACATATGGGTTGGGGGGGTCCGGGTAGTGATTACGTCAGAAATATATGTCTTTATTACACGGAACAAATTTAGTGTGGGGTGGTAGGGTGAAAGCCTGACTGGGTCGCAACCACCATGTATATGGCGAAAACGCCCGTCATAGTGATTCGCTTCTGCGGGTCGCGTTTCGCGATCAGCCTGTGCATATCCAGCTGTTCGCAGGCCGGCATTACAGCGGCGACCGGCGATGGATAGTGTGTCACTCGGTGGTCGCCATTGTTTTTGGGTTGTACTAAGCTTACCATCAGGCACAGAGCAGTCATTTTCCGTGCTACTATATATAAAAAGTTTAGATCTATGTTTACGTAAGCATGGGAGAGGGGTAAGAGCCTTGTCTATTTTTGCTGACACGGGGGAGGGGGCGGTCAGAAATTTCAAAACTTCTGCTTACGTAATACTTGAACAGGCCCCTACTGAGTAATCTCTGGGAATATTGCAACTCTTTAACCAGTCATACGGTACATGTAGATATTCATTAGGATATGATTATCCTGATGATTATTATGATGTGTGTATAATAATACCTCGATGATTTGCTTCGGGTCTGCCATTTTGGTGATGACTTGCTCCGACTGAGTGATAGAGGCTTCGGCTTTATCCGTCTCAACTTTGACAACCCATAGTTGTTTCCGCTGGAGATTCTTCATAGATCTGCAAATATATATTAAAGACACTTTACAATGAACATAAAGGACTAACCGGACGAGACAAAGAGGTATTGTACTATTTTATCTTTTGTTTTAGCTAAAATATGTAAAAAGTATATATACTATGCACAAGAGTATATTATCCCTCCATTTGTTTTTAATATTTATATTGACAGCTAAGAGACTTGTGACGAAACTGACCTGGGAAGCCATTTTATTTTAAAGCTATTTTGTGTTACGCAAAACGTATAGTAGAACCGACTAACCGAATAAATCAATTAACACTCTATAGGTACAGCGGTTATTTATCCGAGAATAACTTCATCTTACAATAAGTTTGACATAGCAGTGAACTCCGATCAACGACAAATTGCCTTTTATAGGCCTATCTATAATAGGGTGGTGCTAGTGTTAATGTTCCGGTCGCGTCTCGGATGTGTTGTAGCGGTACTCGAAGTAGGTCCGTTTCAATAATTTGAATATCACTTTAATAAATAAAAATATTATAAAGGCCTTATTTCAGATCAAAGTTTAAAACTTTTCTGCTTTCAATGCAAATAACTTAGCATGTTATTCTACGACTTTCAATTTTTATTTATATATATGTATGTGTGTCTGTATTTATATAGTCGCTGCTGCCTATTATTAATATATCATATATATTAATACGTGAAGCCTAAACTTTTTATCCCTTTTTAACTGAATTGGGCGAACGGATGAACGTGAAATAGCATAGTTAAAGTTTATATGGAGGAGAAGTGCAGAAAGCTATTTTTAACCGACTTCAAAAAAAGGAGGAGGTTATCAATTCGTCTGTATTTTTTTTTTTTTTTATATAAAATGCATTAAAAGTATTTTAAATTAATTAAAATATACATTACTCACACTACTGCTAGAATTTTACACAACATATACACACATGTAAATAAAAAATACATTTTGACATCTGTCAATAAAGGACTTCAAAAAAAAGGTTGTGAAGGAGGTTGCTATGCTCGACTGTATGTATTACTCTTACGTTCCAATTACCCTTTTTCATTCTACATTCAACAATGATATTATAACATACAACTATTATTATTATATTTATCCCTTTAAAAAAATCAATGAACTATGGTCGAATGTCGACCACTGGACGCCCACTAGTACTTACAAATAACCGAGGGTGTCCACTAGTTGTCTCACGTTCAATCTTGAGACACTCTCAGGTGGCTCTTTAGGAGGTAGCTCGCCGCAGTAGTTGTGGTCCAATTTTACTACCTCAGCAGCTGTCAACACAAAATAACTAATTAGTATGTGTTCATATCACAAAACTAAGTCAAAGGAAGCGATGGTTGCTCAGTTGATAGTGTATTTGGTTGAGCTTACGGTGGAATCATCGGTATGAAACTGTAGCCAGATTGTAGTGCTTTTTTCTATTTCTTACCCCGCCTGAATAGCTACCACCGTCAAGTTGAGAATCTGTCTCCAATCACCTTTTGGTGTGCTCCGGCAGCTATATTTGACAGCCAGTCGCTCTCCAGGTTTATTGTGCCTATCATTTGATCACATTTCATAGTTAACATTAATAATTAATGGCGGTAGAGTCACGCTGAAACTATTACTGGTTTCAGCATGAATGGGTCGGCTCGTCCGGGGTACTACCACCCTCTTATAGAAAACCGACGTGAAGTAACAGTGCTTGCATTGTTGCGTTTCGTTCGGTCAGTGAGAGCGCCGGAGGCCTACCTCCCCAACCCTCTCCTCTGTCCTCTCCCTCCCCAACCCTCTCCTCTGTCCTCTCCCTCCCCTAACCCTTCCTACCAAGGGTGGCAACGCACTTGCGACTCCTCTGGTGTTGTTAGTGTCGATGGACGGTGGTAATCACTTAACATCAGGTGACCCACCTGTTCGTTTGCCACCTATGACATAAAAAAAAGAAGATAAGTCTGTGGTTATGACTTTTACTAATAGATAATATTTTAGACATTATTTAGGTTACACTATGATTATGCTTTTTGTATAGGAGTAAACAGCAACGATAAAGTTTATTAGTATAAAGATTTTGTAAGTTTAAACTGTACTATGGGCATTTGACATAAAATGAGATTATGAGTAAATGCTAAAAATAAATAATAAAAGACACTGCACAAAACGAGAGAAGGGTCTACCAATTATTTTTATAGAACCGCAAACAGTCTCAACCTGTTAGTAACATCCGCTGTAAACTACAATCCGCAAACCGACGCGAAGTATCCTAAAAACGACCGCGATATTGTATCACCGATCCCTCCCGAAAAATATAACGTTAGCGAACGATTAGTACCCCTTCCGGCACTTTCAACAGAACGAACTCGAACCCACGCCCGCGAAATCACGTCGCCATGGTTGGGGGGTCAACTTCGCTCACGCACACACACCGCGGCCTCCCTCGGCAGCGTCTCAAGTCTAAGTGACACCCTCCAGCGTGTTGCGAGCGCGACACAGTGACAACGCATTAAATAATTCATTACACACACACCACACTGAACCCCATGGATGTGTATGCGTCACAATAAGGTATACATGTATGATTAGCTTAGCTCGCATGGTTAGTTTAATTTAATTCACGTTGTATTCAAGGCTTCAGTCCAACACGAGGATCGGCCACTTTGGTACCCTTGAGCTTGTTCTGTACCTTAAGCGCTTGCCCTAAAAGCCTGGCGAAGATGTAAAGGACGTCACGCCAATAGGATATAGTCATTTCGAAAAAAAGCGAGTGTAAGGCATTTCCACTTGAATCGTTGGGCCAATCACACTTCTAATGATAATTCTAGCTATATTCAGTACTGAACTACTGTACCTAATTTTATTATTGACACCTTCAGCCAATTAGTTTTTCAACTAAATGTAGTGACATCATCACGGATGAATGAGGTCAAAAAGAATTATTGATATATTTTTTTATTGTTTTGTTAAACTCTTTAAAATATAAAAAAATCTACATCCTATTATATTATTTTTGGTTTTGGTTATCACATTGGGAGACCACGTCGATGGACGTAGGTTCGAATCCTGCTTAACTACCCAAATCTTTCGGTGAAGGAAAACATCACAATGGAGTAGGGATTTTTCGAAGTCCATCTCTCTAACTACCACTCGCAAGTTGAAGATCTGTCAAGCACCTGTTGGTGTGCTCCGACAGCTGCATTTGAGAGCCAGTGCCCCTCTCGAAGTTTAGCGCGTCTACCACCATAGACTACATTTAACATTAGATGAGATTATGGTTACACGTTAAAACTTACGCAGCATTTTAAAAAAATCTTAAAGACTACTTTTTAACGTGACTTTTACTAATAGATAATATTTTAGATATTATTTAGATCACATTTTCATTACGCTTTTTGTATAGGAGTAACAGCAACAATAAAATTTATTAGTATAAAGATTTTGTAAGTTAAACAATGATTCAGAAAACTCTATCTACTTTACCTAAGCTGTGTTTAGCCCTACTATGTTTTATTAATATATTTTAATTTATTGAGTTCGAAGCCACGGGTCTTTGCTAATCTCATATAAATTAATAGGTACATAGATGACAGTACCTTTCGGGGTGAATTTTATGAACTTTTCGAATAGGCCTTGATAGCTCCCTCGGGACGAGCCACGGTAACCTGCAACCATTTTCAGATTGTCAGATTTTTAACCTTAAATTTGTTTTAACTGTTTTAGCATTAGACCACGATCTCAAATTACTAAATGGGTACGCATATTTTAGTATTGAACCACAATCTCAATTTACTAAATGGGTACACATTTTTTAGCATTAGGCCACAATCTCAAGTTACTAAATGGATACGCATATTTTAGCATTAGGCCACGATCTCAAGTTACTAAATGGGTACGCATATTTTCGCATTGGACCACAATCTCAAGTTACTAAATGGATACGCATATTTTAGCATTAGGCCAAGATCTCAACTAAATGGGTATGCATATTTTAGCGCTAGACCACGATCTCAAGTTACTAAATGGGTACGCATATTTTAGTATTGGACCACAATCTCAAGTTACTAAATGGGTACACATATTTTAGCATTAGGCCACGATCTCAAGTTACTGAATGGGTACGCATATTTTAGCATTAGACCACAATCTCAAGTTACTAAAAATGGGTAAGCATATTTTAGCATTAGGCCACAATCTCAAGTTACTAAATGGGAGGACTGGCTCTCAAGTGCATCTGCTGGACGACATCTATGCTTCATCATCAATCTGTTAGAAACCCACTACAGGGTTATACGCGTCATCCCGGAGGAAGGTATGCGCATAATCACCACACCAGCCTGTAACGTATTGGTGATGTCTAAGTCTAAGCCTTCTTCTGTATCGTTCCAATGTACAGTGATATCTCAAGAATATTTCCGAAGTTTAGGTTTCCTCACTATGTTTTCCTTCATCGTCAGGTGATAATGTTACCAATATAAATGAGTAAATTTACGTGAACTCCGTAAAATTACTTATTGGGATTTGAACCAGTGGACATTCCAGCGGTCCTCAACTCCAACTAATATTATAAACAATATAATCTCTACATATTATTAAAACAAATCCTCTGCCACGTCTGTCTGTTCGCGATAAACTCAAAAACTGCTGAACGGATTTTCATGCGGTTTCCACCAGTAGATAAAGTGATTCACGAGGATGGTTTATACATATAATTTGTCAAGGTTTTATTAATTGTCATGGCGAGACAACGTCTGCCGGGTCCGCTAGTATACATAATAAATAACTACATAACTATTAAGTAAAAAAATATTTTCTTATGTGTATAGATACTGGTCTGCTGGTGTTATTGTATAGTGCGAGTAAGAATTAAGCTAATAATAATTTCTCTGAAAGAGACCATACTATATGTAACTCACTTGCTGAAGCTTCACAAAACGAACATTTATATCATTATTATAAATTACAATACGGTACTGAACAGTACAAAATAACTGATAACAGTTTATAATAGTTCTCTTTACCTATGAAATTGCCGTTCTGCAGTACTGGTAATTTCAAATCAAAATAATTTTTGTTTGGCTAAGAATTCTAATTTCAAATTAATTTTATTTTAAAAACATGGAATTCTTTTTCCAAAAGTAGTCCTTTGTTTATTGATTAGTGTTACATTTTCATTGCATTTCAATCTTTTTTGTCATCATGGATACGTTAAAAATTCGAGTAATTATGGAATATGAGTACCGTCGTGGCAGCAACGCTGCACAAGCGGCACGCAACATCAACAACGTTTACGGAGCTAACACTACAAACCAACGCACCACCTGTTATTGGTTTGCTCGCTTCCGTTCTGGGAATTTCGACCTGAAAAATGAACCTCGCGGTCGTCCGAAGACTTTGGTCGACAATGACGAATTAAAGGCGATTGTGGAAGCTGATGATACACAATCTACGGCTGAATTAGCAGCAGCTTTCGACGTTAGCGTCAAAACAATATTGGTCCATTTGCGTCAAATTGGCAAGGTAAAAAAGCTTGACAAATGGGTGCCCCACGAACTCAATGATCGCCAGCGCGAAGTACGCGTCGAGACGTGCCTTGCACTGCTCAACAGACACACAAATGAAGGAATTTTGAACCGCATTGTTACCTGCGATGAAAAATGGATTCTGTTTGATAACCGCAAGCGCTCAGCAAGTTGGTTGGATCCTGGTTCAGCACCTAAACAATGCCCTAAACGAAAACTTACCCCTAGAAAAGTGATGGTCACTGTTTGGTGGTCTAGCGCCGGTGTGATTCATCACAGCTTCTTACCAAACGGGGTGAGCATTACTGCAGATGTGTACTGTGAAGAACTGAACACAATGATGGAGAAGCTGGCACATCTCCAACCAGCATTGGTCACTCGCTTGTCTCCGCTGCTCCTGCACAACAACGCGCGACCTCATACTGCACAGCAGACGGTCTCCAAGTTGCAAGAACTGGGGTTGGAAGTTCTCCGTCATACGCCCTACTCACCAGACCTTGCGCCTACAGACTACTACTTTTTCTAGAATTTGGATAACTCCTTGGCGGGAAAAAAATTCAATACCCGACAGGCAGTACAAAATGCCTTTGAAGAATTTGTTGCCTCCCGTCCAGCTGATTTCTTTAAGAAGGGCAGCAATAAACTGCCATTGCGTTGGCAAAGATGCATTGATTGCATGGGTGATTACTTCGATTAATACAAATATAAAATACATGAAAAAATTTCGTTTAATTTTTTTCATACAAAACGGCAAATTCATAGGTAAAGACCTAATAACAATTATTAATGTAAAATAACGCTACAACGGAATTCATTATTGACATATAGCCGTTATTCCTCGACATAAAGGAAAAATATAAAGTTTTTTGGATGCCTTGTAGTAATTTTTATGAAGTGACAACTTCTTTACATGACATGCAAGTAAGCGTGAAAGCGTATTGCGCTAACGTGGCTTGCGTCAAACTAGCGGCGCGTAGTATAACGACCTGTGTACATCCGATATTGAGATTGTGCAGCTCATATATTTGGTGAATTAATAAACTGTATAGAAAAGCATATAATTATTATTAGGAGTGCCAATAAATGTGAAAGGGAGCCTAATGATAATAATTTCAATTCACACTATAATTAATTTTAAAAAGGAAAAGAGAACAGTTTTAATTCCATTGTTTTGACTGCTTCGACTTTTTGACGTGATAAATCGATGAACGCCGGCTGCACGCACTGCAAAGCATGACTCATCGTCACGTTCAGCTTGAGCCGAGCGAGCGAAGCGAGAACGCGAAACAAGCGATAGAGACGCTCGAGCGGCCTAAGCGTTCGGCTTGTAACGCATCTATCTATATCTATCTATACTAATATTATAAAGAGGTAAAGTTTGTGAGTTTGTAACGTTGTGGCGTTGTAGGGGGTAATCTCGGGAACTATTGGTCCTTTATCGAGGAAGGTTATAGGTTATATATCATCACGCTTAGACAAATAGGAGCGGAGCAACAATGAAGAATGTTTCAAAATCGGGGTATTTTTACCTCTTTAGAGCTTCCGCTGCGTGTTAGCATTAGCCCAAAATAACTATTCCAGAGGCTATTTTCATCAATGTTTTCTTTTCACGTAAAATTATAGTCCCTAAACTGTCTTTACAGACAACCAAATTTTTGTTAAATATAGTAACTTACCCTTTTTATCTTCCGGAGTCTGTGTGTTCACATGGCCCTTCTCTTGAATCGTCAGCAGCTCAGGTAACATCGGCGAATCGACCCATAACCCTTGGTTGTCCAATTCGAAGTGGTAGCTGTGAGTTATAAAAAGCAGTTTTAAGGTGTCTACCAAGTTTATTTATTTCATCCTATGACTAAATGGAGTATACATCTTTTATTATCATCGATTGATTTATTATTATATTTGTCGTTGCAAGGTTCAATTTATATGGAACAGTACAGCGGATAACGATTTGTTACTATTTAGCAGTACCCGGGGAATATGTGCAGGGGAATGAGAGGTACACTTTCTGCGGACACGAGTACCATCAGCCCCCAAATAATTACATAGTATAAGTCCACTACCGCGTCTGTCTGTCAATCTGTTCGCGATAAACTCAAAAACTACTGAACGTATTTTCATGCTGTTTTCACCAGTCGATAAAGTGGGTCATGAGGAATGTCTTAGTATATAATTTGGTAAGGATTCTTTTATAATCAGGGCGGGACAACGTCTGCCGGACCCGCTAGTAAAATATATACAGTGGACCACTAAATCTCCATGAAACCCATCTTTCTAGGGGTTATTGTTTTGACTGCAATTACTAAAATAAAAACATAAACTAAAACGGATTTTTCTGATAATCAATATCTTGTGAGACACTCAATTTAATCGCCTTAGCAATAGAGAGCATTTTTGTAGTGCATTATATTTGTTGCAAAAGTATACAAGGCCCATTTTATAAACTTTATCCGTGTTATTACAAAAAAGTTAAATACGTATTGAATACTTGCTTTAAAAAGGTTTCGTATTAAATGCACAGCGCTCGCCCGAGACAAGTTCGCGTTATCCTTTTTCACAAGTCTAACCTAACGTAACCAAAGCGAGGCAAAAGAGTTAGATGGTGAACATTCAGCGACCGCGGTGCATTTAATATGAGACCTTTTTAAAGAAAGTATTCAATACGTATTTAATTTTTTGAAGTGAAACTGCTAATGCGACTTCTATCAAGGTTGCGTCAAACGTTCAACGCTCCTGGGGAGGGGGAACAGAAAGAGACAGAGCGACAAAATATTCAAACATTTCGTATCTTACTTTAGTTATCATAATCCCATTGTAAATGTTATATATTTGGATATTTCTCCACTCCGATCAATTGTGAAATGTAATGCAATGTTAATAAAGTTTGCCTTAAAGAAACAATATGATTTCACTAAAAATCGATTTCTACCCCTTCCTATTTTCATTTCCACATTAGGAACTTTCACTTCTTCCGCGCGGAGGGACCCCAGGCACTATTTTTTTTTGTAATACGGTGTATTACATGTATACGTATACGGTATATTTGTACATGAGTTACAGAATTCATAAGCAAAAAAGAAATCTCTCTGAAAATAATCAAACTTTAATCTTCAATACTTCTTAAATGACGACATTTAGGATAAAAGTATAAGAGACCTTTTATGTAGAACCTTTGATTTCCAACAAGAAAGTACATTGAATTTTGCTGCTAAATTAATTACTAACGGAGATATGATTTTTTTTCTATTGGACTGAGGATAAAATCGATAACTGTAATGCGGAGGACCTTCCTATTGAAATTAAGACCTCATTTTTTGTGAGAATTCTCTAAAGGTATCTAGCAATCTATAATCATAACTAGGAAAACAAATAACCCAATTTCTTGTTCCACCCTAATGTACAAGTGTCTGATTTCGTCTATATTTATAATTATCTTCACTTACCCACATAACTGCAAGCTGACATGTCTCCATAGGCATTCACTTTGCTCATGCATAGCTCCCTCGATCCATTCCTGCCTGGCAACCTCATCATCGGAAGATATATTTGCGCTGTGGTAAGAGCATGTTAGATTATTTTATGTGAATAACAACATCACATAAGAGAACAAATGACTTCTAGAAGATTACTGCCTCTGAAGTGCTTCTGCAACTAGTCTGGTGAAGCTGTTAAGACCTTGCTAGGTCAACAGCATAGTCAGTTCGATAAAAAAAAAAAACATTTGATAACAAGTTGAAGAACAACTTGAAAATGGTATTCAATCAGGTAGATGGCTAATGTTAACAGAAGGTTTTCTTCATTGAAAACTAAGTAACTTAAGTGCTATGTACGGATGGTAGAGCCATACTGAAGCCTTTACCCGTTTTAGCATGAATCAGCTCGTCCTGAGTAGTACCACCCTCTCACAGAAAACCTATGTGAAGTAAGTGTTCGTATTGTTGCATTTCACTCGTCCAGTGAGAGTGCCGGAGGCCTACCTCCCCTCCCCTCTTCCCCCAAACACAGGCTGGCATCGCACTTGTGACTCCCCTAATGTTGATAGTGTCTATGGACGGTGATCACTTAACATCAGGTGACCCGCCAGTTGGTTTGCCTCCATGATATAAAAAAAGGGCCCATTCAAGTATTACGTAAGCACTGATGGGGGGTCCTTGATTTGCTTATTTTTGATGACTTGGGGCATGGGGGGTCCGGGTAGTGATTACATCAGCAATATTTCTTTATTGGTTTATTCTTATTCCGCAGGAATGAAATTTTGTGTTTCAGTGGATCCGAGAATGGTATTGATTCACAATTGGTGGTGCTGCCGTTGACTTTGAGGATTTTTTTTATTATCAAGGTAGGATAATGTCAGCCGGGCCCGCTAGTTATTATATAGATTTTAGAATTTCATTAATATATTTTGTTGGGTGGTGACTAATTAACTCATCATTGCATTTGCATTATCTATTACAATTTAATTACATCCATATTGATACAGTATATTGCAAAAACAAGTGATACTAATAAGAAAGTCCAAGAATCTTCAGAGAGAGCAAATGACTTTCTTTTCCCTTATGAAACTGAAGTAGTTTGGAAAACTAGCCGATACAAAATATATATAAGAGTTGTTGAGGTATGTATGCTTGGTACACATATATGTTTCAACAACTCATATATGTATTAATAGTAGGTTAGCTTAGCTCAAATAGGTCTTTAATTGTATGTATCAGGTAACAGCCCAAACCGAGGTGTGCGTGCACCCTTGAGCTAGTTGTCAAATAAAATTGGCTGAGTGCCTTAAGTACTTGCCTTAGACCGGTGAAGCTGTTAAGACCTTGTTAAGCCAATAGCGTAGTCAGTTCGAAGAAAAAAAGGAAATTACTTTTGTAAATCAGAAAATAAACTAAGATTAAATAAGTCAATCACTTTCACACACAACAAGTGCACACAATTTCCTCAGTAACAGAGTGGCTCTGAACTGGAACTGATTGCCTGACACAGTAGTATCCTAGTTTTGTCCATGGTTTTAAAAATCGACTCGACAACTGGCTCCGGACAAATAAACTCACCTTAATAAGTGACCTTCTGCAGTGACCAAAACTTGATACAGTGCGATATAGACGTATCAGCAATAATGCTGCTTATAAATAATAATAATAATAAAGATACAAAACAAATTCTACCAGAAATTAGCTAAGGAATAGATTTCTGTAGAAATAGCTAATAAGATTGTTACTCTGTAAAATTATTGGTCAGTAAAATCAATACATTTACACAAACTCTTGGAGATTTAAAATATTGAACAAAGAAATATATCTATTTTCGTTTATTGAGATACGGGTTAGAGGTTACATTAATTAACCTAATTCTTATATAGCTCTTAAGATTTATATATTAAATTGAAGCCAACAGATACCTTTATAATATGACAATCTATATTGATAGCTACTCTTAAAATAATACCTCATATCGCAACCTATAAGCGTGGAGAAGTTAATGTTACTACACAGTAAACCAGTACAAACCTTATTGATGATATAGGCTTGTTTAAAGATTTGGAATTATTCCAAAAGTATTTTATTTTACGACACAGCAGTCTGTAGGTATAATACAGTTCAAATCTTAAAGTCTTTTTGACAGTAAATTAATCTCCGGTAATAATAGAGAATAGTAATTCAAAGTTGTTCAAATTCAATAAGAATATGTGCAATATGTTTATTCAATATATTTGTTGCAACCTCTCTCGAGGTCACGAGGCCCTCCCATAGACTACACATTTAGAAAAACTGAGCAAAGCCTTTCAAATTAATTTTTCTCCCGTAATAAAACATACATAAACACTCACTTGTAAAATGAGAAGCTGCAGATAACATCGTATTCTAAAGAGCAGCCTTCAACAACGCACTTTTGCGAGCTCATTTTGGAGCTCTAGAAACGCGTCACCAAAAATGGATTCCGATCGTTCACATCCTTATAGCATATAAAAAATAATAAATAAATACACTTAGCGCGTAAACTAACTTTCAAACAAACTAATTTTGATGGATCCTTTGGAAATTTATCAATCAAACGTCGAAATGACGTAGATGTCACGAAAAGTCGAAAATTTTAGCGAACGCCGTCAAATGTCTGCCATGACATGGATGATGTAATTGCGCTTTGCGCGGTAAGTTTTATCTGGCAACATTCTTGATAACAACTTTATTATAGTATGAATATCGATAATATAAATACATAAAACAAATAAATATTTAATTCAAACAAACTGAAGACATATTTATTATTTTAGCAAACTTGATTTATAATTAGTAATTTTTGCATATCTGAACTGTAATACAAAATTTTCATAATTACATGTTACAGTTTTTGCTAAAATTTTTGGCTGGATATAGCAGTAAGTTCAGATTTGCGCGCAATATCTAAAAAAAATATATATTATTTTAGGAAACTAAAATCGAATTTATTTATCCTTAAATTGTGTAATGTTACACATTAATATAACATGTATTTATATGTAAACTTGTTATACCTATTTAGCGAACAAAAAGTTTTTAGCTTTCTTGAATGGTGATCATTGTCAATAAATAAAATTTTCTCCTTATGTAATCTTAATCGATGTATGAATAAAAGAGTTATCGTTTAAATACATCGGCTTTAAAAATGAAATATAATAACAATTTCAGTAAACAATCTTTTTTGCTAGTACCAAAATAAGAATCTATAAATCTTGCGAGGCTCTGCAAGCGATAAAAATTTGCTATAGAAGGGAGAAGACGAAGTAAATTATTAGAATAGCTTACGTTTAAGTTATTAAGATTGTTTCAAATATAGGTCTTCAAAATGTTCATCATGCTACGTAAGAAATACAATACAGGAGACCTTGAAAATACAAGAGTTTTGTTGGTTATTAAGGTAACGTAAGTTGGGACCTTTCCGTTATTGATTCTTTCTTCTTATATAGCAGTTACTCTTTATGGAAAGATGACAAAGGGAAGTAAAAGTTAATTTTTTTTTACTTTTTATAATCTAAAGTATTTTAAAATCTACAGATAATGAAATCATTGTTGGTAACAAAACTATTTTTACTAACTTATGGAAGTGTAAGAGAAATACTTGTAATAATATATCAGCATAAAAGTTATAAGACACTCTAAACTACTATTATAAAGAAAAAAGATTTGATTTTTGTTTGTAATTGATAATCTAAGAAATATGTGGTCTATATTTTATTTTCAATATCTACATTAACGCAAGCGAAGCCGCGAACTTTGTTTTGTATTGAGCTAGTTTTGTAAATATTTAATAATAATGAATTATCTGCATGAACTTGAGACAAGTATTTATAGATTCAACGTCATTTTTCATAGTGTTGTACGGTATGTCATAGATAAAAACGATGAGAACCCTGATTTTTTAAACTTCTTTCGCCATAATTATTTAAATATTTTTTTTTTATATCAATAGAAATTAATTGCGAAATAAAATCTATAGATACTCAATTAGTATACATTTAAAAGAGTTCCCTAATATATCTTCGAAATCAAATGTTAATACTCCCTTTCCAATATCAAAATAATTTATCCAATAATTTTTTGAAGTTATACTGCTTTTGGCGCGTTAGGGAAAAATGATGAGAGTAAATTTTTACGAAAATCGACGCGCTGAAGTTATTACAATGCGCGAGCACACCGTCACGAAAAACCGACACCCTGAAGTTAGCTATAGTCAACTTTTTCTATTGTTAGTGTCGTTTTTTCTACAAACGTAGAATAAGGCGAAAGATCAAATTTTCGAAAAGATTTTTATCTTGTTACGTCAAAGAATTATAACTTCTAACGCGTGTACATAAGTACACACGCCCTTTTTTTTTTGTTTTTGGTAATCATTCTTTTACAAAATAATTACTGCCATTGTCAAGTAGGTAATGATATTACAAGTTATTTCCATCATTTCAATATTATAAAATGTGGTGGCGTGCTTGTTAGAACTTTTCAAGGAGTTTCTGTGGCAAGTCAGAATCCATACACTGTGATATTATTTTCCATCCACTTTACTTGTGCACAATAACCAAACTATATTACGTAAACCATTACCAATGTTTCAAAATATAGAGCCAAATAAAATAAGATTATTAATAAAATATAAAATCCACTACATGACATTCCAAGATCCCGCCAAAAATTGCCCAAGTCATTTTCGGAATGTGCTGTACGTTTGACTATTTAATTTAATTAAAATGATACTATATATATATATATATATTAGTACATTACTGTATCTGATGTTAATAGTATATACTTTTATTATTAATTGCTGAAGCTAAAAATATTGTCTTACATTACAAAGTCATTTAAATGGGTTTAACCTAGTTTTATATAGTAACTTTTTTATCCATTTATGATTTCATTTTCGTAACTTGTTCTTCATGTACTTTTATTTTTGCATGTATAGAATGGTTACCTTTAAAATGTTCGACAGTATAAATATGACATTTATTTTTTGAAATAATTGAATAATCGATTCCTGGCGTTGCTTCCTAATAATGAAATATAGTTTTAATTAGTTGATTTTAATAAATATCGATACGGTTAAAAATTAAAGACTCGTCTATTTGTGAGTGTGGCCCTGAAAATGCTAGGTAGCCTTATACATATTCTTTTCAATTGTTCCCTTTATAACTCTTTACCACTGTATGATATTCTGTGTAAATATAAGGCTATCTTTACCTGTAATCTTTCATCTAACCTGTCTCTTAAGAATGAAACTTATATTATTTACATTTCTCATTCATATACTAATTTAGGCTTTTACTCTCGGGTCAACAGAATTTGTAGAACATATGACACATTACATAAAACATGCGACATTATCTCAACTAAACGAAATCAATTCAAAATAGTGGCAGAGACATATCAGTCTATTCATAAAATTCAGTATTAAATGGCTTAGTACCTTTTTGTTTCTGTTAGTTTTCATAAAATTTAAAAATATGGTTTAAAAATAACAATTAGTTAAAAAAAAATCTTTCCGTTAAAATTTCTTAGTATTTGTATTATTATGTTAAATCTTTAAATATGTAAAATAGTTCAATATTTTTGTTTTATACAAATCTAATTTATGTTTTGAGCGTGCTGTGGTTGTCTTTAAATATGACTGAATTTATATTCAATCACAAAAGTGTTACTACTAGTATCCTTACAAATGAATTGAATGTTGATAACCTATAAAAAAATCTAAATTATATCATTGATAAAAAAAATATTATCATAATATTTGTAGAACTCCAATCTTATTTATATGTATATATTTCCTACTGTATCCTTTATCCGCCTTTTCCCTCTTCACACCCAAATCCGTCATTGCATATTAATCTTCAAGATTAATCATTATTAAAAGCCTGGAACATATTATCATAAGAAGGTGAGTGGCAGAAGAGACTAATTTATTTCATGAAAATAGCAGTGATAATCTTTGAAAAGGATTGGGTTGCCACTACTGAAAAAGAAATAAAGAAGTTTTGGGGCGTGTTCAATATGATATAAATGTGATAAATATAACATCGATTTTGCAATCGAGACTTTTAATAATGACCTTATATGTTAAGGAAAAATATATATATATCCGTCTGTCACCGAATATGTCGTTTATAATAAAAAGGCCAGAGACAATATAAATGGTCAGCACGCTACAGAAGTACCTATCAATACTTCTTCCATGTCTCTACTGAAGCTCCTAGTATTGTGTATTATCTATGACTGAGGAGTTTTGGCGGTAACTGCCTGCCATGTACTGAATATTATGTTTTATTCATAACCTTGTGTTACTTGACTTTATATTTTGTAATATTGGTGGTGTTTTGCGTAATACTGTTCGGTTATTGCTCACCAGTGAAATAGATGGGTAATAATACTACATAACACGAATTCTGAGATGCCACAAAAACTCCATAAGAAGTTATAATAGGAGAACCACTATTTTGCTAGATCATTAAAATTATCGCAATACATTAACTCCAGAGTTGGCTTTTGTGCAATTACGTCTGACTTAGCTGCATGGTATAAGATGCCTTTGCCTTAGAATGGAAGAATCAAAAACAAAAAGTATCTATGACTGAATCGATTTCTGTTCCCAGTTTCCATTCTATTTGACAACTTACGGATTCGTAGTGCTTTTGAAAAATTGTGAACTCGTATTATTTGATTTCAAGTCGTATCATATTGGTCAATTTTTACGTAGTATGATTTGGTTATGGTGTACAAGTTAATTGATTATGATGTCGTGGTATATATTCTTAGATATGACATTCTCTATAATGTTCTAACAAGTCAGTCGCCATTTCATTGCATCAACCAAATCGATAAACTGTGTTGTACAAAGTACTGAAGATATCATCTTTAAAATTTGAAACGATAAATCTCGATAATGTCATTTATAATTGTTAATGACCAGGATTATTTGCTTAGGTTCCAGCGTTTCTGTGTAATACATTCGTCATTGTATTTCGTTGCTTTCAGTTCTTTTGTGAAGGTTTATTGTGTTGGGTAGGTGTGTCTTCCCTTCTAAGGAGTTTGGAAGTAATTATTCTAAATAAACAACTAGCATAGAATCATTGTGATGTGCTTTGTCGAAGTTATGAGGGTGTACAATTAACTCTTATGAAATTTTTTGTTTTAAAATATGTGTTAAAAAATGGTCGAATATTTTTAAGGTGTGGCCACTGATCGTGTGGGCCTTGCAGTTGCTATTTGCAGATCTACATTGATTTTGTTTGTGAAGGACAAGATCAAATCAGGGTGTGTCAGAATGTTTGAGTTGTAACTATAATCCCAAAGACAAAAGAGTACGACTGAATCCTGCACTCCTTCAGTAATAATACTTTGTATATTTGCAGTAACATTTAATACTGCCACGTCTATGTTCAGATAGATCTGTGAAAAGTACCTTCCAATGATTACTATTAAATCTAAACTCTAAAATCTTCGTAAAAATGTAACAGCGACAAGTACTGTTCATTCGTTTTCACAATATGGTGTCTGCATATGTTCAGCATATATTGGTCAATAAGTTTATGCAAATAATAAAATTAATTCAAAAATGTGGGTAAAAATTAGAAGATTCGTTTTTGTTTGTGGCTTAGTGTGATGTGTGAAAAATAGATGTAGCTTTGTCATGGTTTCCGTTAAAAGATGTGTGGAAAAAATGGTGGTGTTTGGTAACAAAACCCTCCTTTGTGCATTGTAATAATTGTAAATATAATTAATACGTTGTTATATGCACTATAAAATGATAAAGCGGATTGAGGTTCTTTCCAGTTTTACTTGATGACTGGGTTGTTATTAAAATGTTTGTTGTTGGCTGTTGTTGATAAGTATCTTAGGGTCATAATTGAATAAAGCCTTTTTTTATTTAAATTTATTTTTTATTAAGTATTTTTAACTTGAGAGTAATAAATCTGATTTATTGATACTGGTCAGTATTTTAAGGTAAAATGTTTGTCATTGAAAATTGTTCTACAGGTATTTCTTGGATTTTTAAATATTGATCATACTTTTAGGTTTTATTGTGAGATGGGTCATGTTTATAGTCTTATTGTTGTAAGGTCATTGTTATACACCTTTGTGACTTGTGGTTTATTAAAAGGAAACACTGAAATTTACCACTTAGTGCGTGTGTGGCACTTCCATTCACACCAACGTCTATCCACATAATGCGGGGAGTGGGTGTCGCAGCCGCACATATTTAATTATAATATAAAACACAGTCATCATTGTTTTTCAGTCACAGAATCCTAATGGATAAATAAAGAAATGCTTTGCTGATATTTCAATATAATTAAATTTTGTCGTGTATTGTGATTGTTGTTATTCCTGTTGTTGTGTGATGATTTAAAGAGGTAATAATACAAAATTAGTGGTGGTTAGGTTTGTTCTTAATCCCATAAAATGCATATATAACAGTTATTTTCTTGTATTGTTGTTGCTTGTATTACTATTCTTATTGCTGATTGGTTGTTTTCATTCTATGTCTAACAATTTCAAGAGAAAATAATGTAAGAATGAAATGGTGGCTAGGGTTATTGTATGTATATGTCTTAAAAGGTGTTTATTGAAATTAAATAGTTTTTTTATAATTGAAAATGAATGCAAATTTTAATCTTTAAATATGTATAAAAAATCCAGAATAGTACTTTGAGGAATGCTGATTATTGACAAAGAAACTGCTGTATCCCTCTATTTACGTAACATCATTTTTTTTTAAATTTTATTTGATGATGAATTGATAATGGAGAATGGAAATGGTGCTGAGGGTTCATAACGTTTCAAAAAATTAAAGATTTATATGTTGTGTACTTGTGTTTAATCATTGTGTCGTGTTAATTATAATGTTGTGATCATTGTTGTCACTAATTGGTTGTTTGTTTCGAGTTTGCATAAAAATAATGCTTAATTAAAATGTTCATGGCATATCAATGAAATTCAAGCAGTTTGCTTGTGTATTATGGAATGGTGAACATTTTCAATTTTATTGTTGATGTGGTTGTGGACATAAAATGTAGACCAATTGTCCATGTGTGTATTCATGATTATATATAAAGAGTATGCAGTACATAGTTAATTTATGCAAGTAATTTATAAGTATTAATAGATTAAATAAGAAAGGGAAACCCGTTAATGAAATAAGTATCTCTGAGAATATTTTAATCGTCGAGAGTATCATGTCCCAATGATTAATTTCAGTATTGTTTGTTACTAACGAATTTGTAGTTCAATTCATTTCAAGTCGATTCAAGTCAAATTGTTCGTACTCGGATTCAAAATTGTTGCTGTATCCTGTTATGTGTGGGGTATGCTGTTCTGCGATTTTTAATATAATAATTACATATTTTTCTTACATTTTCAATATATCTTCCAATCATTTGGAGGTTTGGGACTTTGGGTTTGGGTGCGTGTGCGTACTCCAATTGAATTACTGATTCAGCTGGCTAGAGAAGGTCGAGGGCCTGCAATCAAAAGTCAGGTGTGGCGTGGATTTGTTACTAAATACATGTACACGGTTGCAAGTGATTTTTATATTACCGTTCTTCTATAATAAATATTTAATTTGTGTTAAAAAACGGCGGAAACTTATTTGGTGTACATGTATTTAGTAACAAATCCACGCCACACCTGACTTTTGATTGCAGGCCCTCGTTATTATAGAAGAACGGTAATATAAAAATCACTTGCAACCACTTTTTCCCATCTCTCAGGCAGCATTCGAATGCTGAAGAACTCCTTGTCTTTTGAGGCTATCCACGAATCAACCCAATTTTTGGTATCCTCATAAGATGTGAACCGCTGCGCCGTCAGAGCATGTGCCATGGACCGGAACAGGTGATAATCGGACGGTGCAATGTCTGGTGAATACGGCGGGTGGGGTAACACTTCCCAATCAAATGTTTCCAAGTACTTTTTCACGGGAGCCGCAACATGTGGACGAGCATTGTCATGGAGAAGAATAATTTTTTCGTGTCTAGAATAATATTGAGGGCGTTTTTCCTTCAAAGCTCGGCTCAATCTCATCTCATCAATTGTGTTCGATAGAGGGCTCCAGTAATTGTTTCGCTCGGATTAAGCAACTCGTAATACACTACACCTAGCTGATCCCACCAAATACACAGCATAAGTTTTTTTCCGTGAATATTCGGTTTTGCTGTTGATGTTGACGCGTGGCCAGGTAATCCCCATGATTTTCTTCTCTTTGGATTGTCAGTAACTTCCACCTTTCATAACGTCTTCCCAAAGTGTATTGGATTTACTCACAATATATGGGAAAAAATGTAAATTTGTATTGTGCAACTTTGATTTGTGATTAATGGTAAGACAGGTGAAGAAATTGTATTATACTCAAAAGTTGTAAGAAACAACGACACAAACGTAATGTGGTGGAGAGATCACCGAATAATAACCTTTAATGATGAAAAGCACTTACAAGAGAGTTGCGGACCAGATCACTTCGGTATCCGGATTATAAAGACAATATTAGGAAAGCATGCAAACTGCAAACTGTATTTGAGAAATACAGAGAAACCAATTTTGTCACAGTGCGTATGCACTATAAAGAGTAAGTAAAACACTAAGACCGTGGAGAATTAGTTATCCAATTCAACTAAATCTGTATTCCAAATAGACTAAGACCAAGAACTGGTTCAGTAACTTCCACCTTTCATAACGTCTTCCCAAAGTGTATTGGATTTACTCACAATATATGGGAAAAAATGTAAATTTGTATTGTGCAACTTTGATTTGTGATTAATGGTAAGACAGGTGAAGAAATTGTATTATACTCAAAAGTTGTAAGAAACAACGACACAAACGTAATGTGGTGGAGAGATCACCGAATAATAACCTTTAATGATGAAAAGCACTTACAAGAGAGTTGCGGACCCGATCACGTCGGTATCCGGATTATAAAGACCATATTAGGAAAGCATGCAAACTGCAAACTGTATTTGAGAAATACAGAGAAACCAATTTTGTCACAGTGCGTATGCACTATAAAGAGTAAGTAAAACACTAAGACCGTGGAGAATTAGTTATCCAATTCAACTAAATCTGTATTCCAAATAGACTAAGACCAAGAACTGGTTCAGTAACTTCCACCTTTCATAACGTCTTCCCAAAGTGTATTGGATTTACTCACAATATATGGGAAAAAATGTAAATTTGTATTGTGCAACTTTGATTTGTGATTAATGGTAAGACAGGTGAAGAAATTGTATTATACTCAAAAGTTGTAAGAAACAACGACACAAACGTAATGTGGTGGAGAGATCACCGAATAATAACCTTTAATGATGAAAAGCACTTACAAGAGAGTTGCGGACCAGATCACTTCGGTATCCGGATTATAAAGACAATATTAGGAAAGCATGCAAACTGCAAACTGTATTTGAGAAATACAGAGAAACCAATTTTGTCACAGTGCGTATGCACTATAAAGAGTAAGTAAAACACTAAGACCGTGGAGAATTAGTTATCCAATTCAACTAAATCTGTATTCCAAATAGACTAAGACCAAGAACTGGTTCAGTAACTTCCACCTTTCATAACGTCTTCCCAAAGTGTATTGGATTTACTCACAATATATGGGAAAAAATGTAAATTTGTATTGTGCAACTTTGATTTGTGATTAATGGTAAGACAGGTGAAGAAATTGTATTATACTCAAAAGTTGTAAGAAACAACGACACAAACGTAATGTGGTGGAGAGATCACCGAATAATAACCTTTAATGATGAAAAGCACTTACAAGAGAGTTGCGGACCAGATCACTTCGGTATCCGGATTATAAAGACAATATTAGGAAAGCATGCAAACTGCAAACTGTATTTGAGAAATACAGAGAAACCAATTTTGTCACAGTGCGTATGCACTATAAAGAGTAAGTAAAACACTAAGACCGTGGAGAATTAGTTATCCAATTCAACTAAATCTGTATTCCAAATAGACTAAGACCAAGAACTGGTTCAGTAACTTCCACCTTTCATAACGTCTTCCCAAAGTGTATTGGATTTACTCACAATATATGGGAAAAAATGTAAATTTGTATTGTGCAACTTTGATTTGTGATTAATGGTAAGACAGGTGAAGAAATTGTATTATACTCAAAAGTTGTAAGAAACAACGACACAAACGTAATGTGGTGGAGAGATCACCGAATAATAACCTTTAATGATGAAAAGCACTTACAAGAGAGTTGCGGACCCGATCACGTCGGTATCCGGATTATAAAGACCATATTAGGAAAGCATGCAAACTGCAAACTGTATTTGAGAAATACAGAGAAACCAATTTTGTCACAGTGCGTATGCACTATAAAGAGTAAGTAAAACACTAAGACCGTGGAGAATTAGTTATCCAATTCAACTAAATCTGTATTCCAAATAGACTAAGACCAAGAACTGGTTCAGTAACTTCCACCTTTCATAACGTCTTCCCAAAGTGTATTGGATTTACTCACAATATATGGGAAAAAATGTAAATTTGTATTGTGCAACTTTGATTTGTGATTAATGGTAAGACAGGTGAAGAAATTGTATTATACTCAAAAGTTGTAAGAAACAACGACACAAACGTAATGTGGTGGAGAGATCACCGAATAATAACCTTTAATGATGAAAAGCACTTACAAGAGAGTTGCGGACCAGATCACTTCGGTATCCGGATTATAAAGACAATATTAGGAAAGCATGCAAACTGCAAACTGTATTTGAGAAATACAGAGAAACCAATTTTGTCACAGTGCGTATGCACTATAAAGAGTAAGTAAAACACTAAGACCGTGGAGAATTAGTTATCCAATTCAACTAAATCTGTATTCCAAATAGACTAAGACCAAGAACTGGTTCAGTAACTTCCACCTTTCATAACGTCTTCCCAAAGTGTATTGGATTTACTCACAATATATGGGAAAAAATGTAAATTTGTATTGTGCAACTTTGATTTGTGATTAATGGTAAGACAGGTGAAGAAATTGTATTATACTCAAAAGTTGTAAGAAACAACGACACAAACGTAATGTGGTGGAGAGATCACCGAATAATAACCTTTAATGATGAAAAGCACTTACAAGAGAGTTGCGGACCAGATCACTTCGGTATCCGGATTATAAAGACAATATTAGGAAAGCATGCAAACTGCAAACTGTATTTGAGAAATACAGAGAAACCAATTTTGTCACAGTGCGTATGCACTATAAAGAGTAAGTAAAACACTAAGACCGTGGAGAATTAGTTATCCAATTCAACTAAATCTGTATTCCAAATAGACTAAGACCAAGAACTGGTTCAGTAACTTCCACCTTTCATAACGTCTTCCCAAAGTGTATTGGATTTACTCACAATATATGGGAAAAAATGTAAATTTGTATTGTGCAACTTTGATTTGTGATTAATGGTAAGACAGGTGAAGAAATTGTATTATACTCAAAAGTTGTAAGAAACAACGACACAAACGTAATGTGGTGGAGAGATCACCGAATAATAACCTTTAATGATGAAAAGCACTTACAAGAGAGTTGCGGACCCGATCACGTCGGTATCCGGATTATAAAGACCATATTAGGAAAGCATGCAAACTGCAAACTGTATTTGAGAAATACAGAGAAACCAATTTTGTCACAGTGCGTATGCACTATAAAGAGTAAGTAAAACACTAAGACCGTGGAGAATTAGTTATCCAATTCAACTAAATCTGTATTCCAAATAGACTAAGACCAAGAACTGGTTCAGTAACTTCCACCTTTCATAACGTCTTCCCAAAGTGTATTGGATTTACTCACAATATATGGGAAAAAATGTAAATTTGTATTGTGCAACTTTGATTTGTGATTAATGGTAAGACAGGTGAAGAAATTGTATTATACTCAAAAGTTGTAAGAAACAACGACACAAACGTAATGTGGTGGAGAGATCACCGAATAATAACCTTTAATGATGAAAAGCACTTACAAGAGAGTTGCGGACCAGATCACTTCGGTATCCGGATTATAAAGACAATATTAGGAAAGCATGCAAACTGCAAACTGTATTTGAGAAATACAGAGAAACCAATTTTGTCACAGTGCGTATGCACTATAAAGAGTAAGTAAAACACTAAGACCGTGGAGAATTAGTTATCCAATTCAACTAAATCTGTATTCCAAATAGACTAAGACCAAGAACTGGTTCAGTAACTTCCACCTTTCATAACGTCTTCCCAAAGTGTATTGGATTTACTCACAATATATGGGAAAAAATGTAAATTTGTATTGTGCAACTTTGATTTGTGATTAATGGTAAGACAGGTGAAGAAATTGTATTATACTCAAAAGTTGTAAGAAACAACGACACAAACGTAATGTGGTGGAGAGATCACCGAATAATAACCTTTAATGATGAAAAGCACTTACAAGAGAGTTGCGGACCAGATCACTTCGGTATCCGGATTATAAAGACAATATTAGGAAAGCATGCAAACTGCAAACTGTATTTGAGAAATACAGAGAAACCAATTTTGTCACAGTGCGTATGCACTATAAAGAGTAAGTAAAACACTAAGACCGTGGAGAATTAGTTATCCAATTCAACTAAATCTGTATTCCAAATAGACTAAGACCAAGAACTGGTTCAGTAACTTCCACCTTTCATAACGTCTTCCCAAAGTGTATTGGATTTACTCACAATATATGGGAAAAAATGTAAATTTGTATTGTGCAACTTTGATTTGTGATTAATGGTAAGACAGGTGAAGAAATTGTATTATACTCAAAAGTTGTAAGAAACAACGACACAAACGTAATGTGGTGGAGAGATCACCGAATAATAACCTTTAATGATGAAAAGCACTTACAAGAGAGTTGCGGACCCGATCACGTCGGTATCCGGATTATAAAGACCATATTAGGAAAGCATGCAAACTGCAAACTGTATTTGAGAAATACAGAGAAACCAATTTTGTCACAGTGCGTATGCACTATAAAGAGTAAGTAAAACACTAAGACCGTGGAGAATTAGTTATCCAATTCAACTAAATCTGTATTCCAAATAGACTAAGACCAAGAACTGGTTCAGTAACTTCCACCTTTCATAACGTCTTCCCAAAGTGTATTGGATTTACTCACAATATATGGGAAAAAATGTAAATTTGTATTGTGCAACTTTGATTTGTGATTAATGGTAAGACAGGTGAAGAAATTGTATTATACTCAAAAGTTGTAAGAAACAACGACACAAACGTAATGTGGTGGAGAGATCACCGAATAATAACCTTTAATGATGAAAAGCACTTACAAGAGAGTTGCGGACCAGATCACTTCGGTATCCGGATTATAAAGACAATATTAGGAAAGCATGCAAACTGCAAACTGTATTTGAGAAATACAGAGAAACCAATTTTGTCACAGTGCGTATGCACTATAAAGAGTAAGTAAAACACTAAGACCGTGGAGAATTAGTTATCCAATTCAACTAAATCTGTATTCCAAATAGACTAAGACCAAGAACTGGTTCAGTAACTTCCACCTTTCATAACGTCTTCCCAAAGTGTATTGGATTTACTCACAATATATGGGAAAAAATGTAAATTTGTATTGTGCAACTTTGATTTGTGATTAATGGTAAGACAGGTGAAGAAATTGTATTATACTCAAAAGTTGTAAGAAACAACGACACAAACGTAATGTGGTGGAGAGATCACCGAATAATAACCTTTAATGATGAAAAGCACTTACAAGAGAGTTGCGGACCAGATCACTTCGGTATCCGGATTATAAAGACAATATTAGGAAAGCATGCAAACTGCAAACTGTATTTGAGAAATACAGAGAAACCAATTTTGTCACAGTGCGTATGCACTATAAAGAGTAAGTAAAACACTAAGACCGTGGAGAATTAGTTATCCAATTCAACTAAATCTGTATTCCAAATAGACTAAGACCAAGAACTGGTTCAGTAACTTCCACCTTTCATAACGTCTTCCCAAAGTGTATTGGATTTACTCACAATATATGGGAAAAAATGTAAATTTGTATTGTGCAACTTTGATTTGTGATTAATGGTAAGACAGGTGAAGAAATTGTATTATACTCAAAAGTTGTAAGAAACAACGACACAAACGTAATGTGGTGGAGAGATCACCGAATAATAACCTTTAATGATGAAAAGCACTTACAAGAGAGTTGCGGACCCGATCACGTCGGTATCCGGATTATAAAGACCATATTAGGAAAGCATGCAAACTGCAAACTGTATTTGAGAAATACAGAGAAACCAATTTTGTCACAGTGCGTATGCACTATAAAGAGTAAGTAAAACACTAAGACCGTGGAGAATTAGTTATCCAATTCAACTAAATCTGTATTCCAAATAGACTAAGACCAAGAACTGGTTCAGTAACTTCCACCTTTCATAACGTCTTCCCAAAGTGTATTGGATTTACTCACAATATATGGGAAAAAATGTAAATTTGTATTGTGCAACTTTGATTTGTGATTAATGGTAAGACAGGTGAAGAAATTGTATTATACTCAAAAGTTGTAAGAAACAACGACACAAACGTAATGTGGTGGAGAGATCACCGAATAATAACCTTTAATGATGAAAAGCACTTACAAGAGAGTTGCGGACCAGATCACTTCGGTATCCGGATTATAAAGACAATATTAGGAAAGCATGCAAACTGCAAACTGTATTTGAGAAATACAGAGAAACCAATTTTGTCACAGTGCGTATGCACTATAAAGAGTAAGTAAAACACTAAGACCGTGGAGAATTAGTTATCCAATTCAACTAAATCTGTATTCCAAATAGACTAAGACCAAGAACTGGTTCAGTAACTTCCACCTTTCATAACGTCTTCCCAAAGTGTATTGGATTTACTCACAATATATGGGAAAAAATGTAAATTTGTATTGTGCAACTTTGATTTGTGATTAATGGTAAGACAGGTGAAGAAATTGTATTATACTCAAAAGTTGTAAGAAACAACGACACAAACGTAATGTGGTGGAGAGATCACCGAATAATAACCTTTAATGATGAAAAGCACTTACAAGAGAGTTGCGGACCAGATCACTTCGGTATCCGGATTATAAAGACAATATTAGGAAAGCATGCAAACTGCAAACTGTATTTGAGAAATACAGAGAAACCAATTTTGTCACAGTGCGTATGCACTATAAAGAGTAAGTAAAACACTAAGACCGTGGAGAATTAGTTATCCAATTCAACTAAATCTGTATTCCAAATAGACTAAGACCAAGAACTGGTTCAGTAACTTCCACCTTTCATAACGTCTTCCCAAAGTGTATTGGATTTACTCACAATATATGGGAAAAAATGTAAATTTGTATTGTGCAACTTTGATTTGTGATTAATGGTAAGACAGGTGAAGAAATTGTATTATACTCAAAAGTTGTAAGAAACAACGACACAAACGTAATGTGGTGGAGAGATCACCGAATAATAACCTTTAATGATGAAAAGCACTTACAAGAGAGTTGCGGACCCGATCACGTCGGTATCCGGATTATAAAGACCATATTAGGAAAGCATGCAAACTGCAAACTGTATTTGAGAAATACAGAGAAACCAATTTTGTCACAGTGCGTATGCACTATAAAGAGTAAGTAAAACACTAAGACCGTGGAGAATTAGTTATCCAATTCAACTAAATCTGTATTCCAAATAGACTAAGACCAAGAACTGGTTCAGTAACTTCCACCTTTCATAACGTCTTCCCAAAGTGTATTGGATTTACTCACAATATATGGGAAAAAATGTAAATTTGTATTGTGCAACTTTGATTTGTGATTAATGGTAAGACAGGTGAAGAAATTGTATTATACTCAAAAGTTGTAAGAAACAACGACACAAACGTAATGTGGTGGAGAGATCACCGAATAATAACCTTTAATGATGAAAAGCACTTACAAGAGAGTTGCGGACCCGATCACGTCGGTATCCGGATTATAAAGACCATATTAGGAAAGCATGCAAACTGCAAACTGTATTTGAGAAATACAGAGAAACCAATTTTGTCACAGTGCGTATGCACTATAAAGAGTAAGTAAAACACTAAGACCGTGGAGAATTAGTTATCCAATTCAACTAAATCTGTATTCCAAATAGACTAAGACCAAGAACTGGTTCAGTAACTTCCACCTTTCATAACGTCTTCCCAAAGTGTATTGGATTTACTCACAATATATGGGAAAAAATGTAAATTTGTATTGTGCAACTTTGATTTGTGATTAATGGTAAGACAGGTGAAGAAATTGTATTATACTCAAAAGTTGTAAGAAACAACGACACAAACGTAATGTGGTGGAGAGATCACCGAATAATAACCTTTAATGATGAAAAGCACTTACAAGAGAGTTGCGGACCAGATCACTTCGGTATCCGGATTATAAAGACAATATTAGGAAAGCATGCAAACTGTATTTGAGAAATACAGAGAAACCAATTTTGTCACAGTGCGTATGCACTATAAAGAGTAAGTAAAACACTAAGACCGTGGAGAATTAGTTATCCAATTCAACTAAATCTGTATTCCAAATAGACTAAGACCAAGAACTGGTTCAGTAACTTCCACCTTTCATAACGTCTTCCCAAAGTGTATTGGATTTACTCACAATATATGGGAAAAAATGTAAATTTGTATTGTGCAACTTTGATTTGTGATTAATGGTAAGACAGGTGAAGAAATTGTATTATACTCAAAAGTTGTAAGAAACAACGACACAAACGTAATGTGGTGGAGAGATCACCGAATAATAACCTTTAATGATGAAAAGCACTTACAAGAGAGTTGCGGACCAGATCACTTCGGTATCCGGATTATAAAGACAATATTAGGAAAGCATGCAAACTGTATTTGAGAAATACAGAGAAACCAATTTTGTCACAGTGCGTATGCACTATAAAGAGTAAGTAAAACACTAAGACCGTGGAGAATTAGTTATCCAATTCAACTAAATCTGTATTCCAAATAGACTAAGACCAAGAACTGGTTCAGTAACTTCCACCTTTCATAACGTCTTCCCAAAGTGTATTGGATTTACTCACAATATATGGGAAAAAATGTAAATTTGTATTGTGCAACTTTGATTTGTGATTAATGGTAAGACAGGTGAAGAAATTGTATTATACTCAAAAGTTGTAAGAAACAACGACACAAACGTAATGTGGTGGAGAGATCACCGAATAATAACCTTTAATGATGAAAAGCACTTACAAGAGAGTTGCGGACCAGATCACGTCGGTATCCGGATTATAAAGACAATATTAGGAAAGCATGCAAACTGCAAACTGTATTTGAGAAATACAGAGAAACCAATTTTGTCACAGTGCGTATGCACTATAAAGAGTAAGTAAAACACTAAGACCGTGGAGAATTAGTTATCCAATTCAACTAAATCTGTATTCCAAATAGACTAAGACCAAGAACTGGTTCAGTAACTTCCACCTTTCATAACGTCTTCCCAAAGTGTATTGGATTTACTCACAATATATGGGAAAAAATGTAAATTTGTATTGTGCAACTTTGATTTGTGATTAATGGTAAGACAGGTGAAGAAATTGTATTATACTCAAAAGTTGTAAGAAACAACGACACAAACGTAATGTGGTGGAGAGATCACCGAATAATAACCTTTAATGATGAAAAGCACTTACAAGAGAGTTGCGGACCAGATCACGTCGGTATCCGGATTATAAAGACAATATTAGGAAAGCATGCAAACTGCAAACTGTATTTGAGAAATACAGAGAAACCAATTTTGTCCCAATGCATATGCACTATAAAGAGTAAGTAAAACACTAAGACCGTGGAGAATTAGTTATCCAATTCAACTAAATCTGTATTCCAAATAGACTAAGACCAAGAACTGGTTCAGTAACTTCCACCTTTCATAACGTCTTCCCAAAGTGTATTGGATTTACTCACAATATATGGGAAAAAATGTAAATTTGTATTGTGCAACTTTGATTTGTGATTAATGGTAAGACAGGTGAAGAAATTGTATTATACTCAAAAGTTGTAAGAAACAACGACACAAACGTAATGTGGTGGAGAGATCACCGAATAATAACCTTTAATGATGAAAAGCACTTACAAGAGAGTTGCGGACCAGATCACGTCGGTATCCGGATTATAAAGACCATATTAGGAAAGCATGCAAACTGCAAACTGTATTTGAGAAATACAGAGAAACCAATTTTGTCCCAATGCATATGCACTATAAAGAGTAAGTAAAACACTAAGACCGTGGAGAATTAGTTATCCAATTCAACTAAATCTGTATTCCAAATAGACTAAGACCAAGAACTGGTTCAGTAACTTCCACCTTTCATAACGTCTTCCCAAAGTGTATTGGATTTACTCACAATATATGGGAAAAAATGTAAATTTGTATTGTGCAACTTTGATTTGTGATTAATGGTAAGACAGGTGAAGAAATTGTATTATACTCAAAAGTTGTAAGAAACAACGACACAAACGTAATGTGGTGGAGAGATCACCGAATAATAACCTTTAATGATGAAAAGCACTTACAAGAGAGTTGCGGACCAGATCACGTCGGTATCCGGATTATAAAGACCATATTAGGAAAGCATGCAAACTGCAAACTGTATTTGAGAAATACAGAGAAACCAATTTTGTCCCAATGCATATGCACTATAAAGAGTAAGTAAAACACTAAGACCGTGGAGAATTAGTTATCCAATTCAACTAAATCTGTATTCCAAATAGACTAAGACCAAGAACTGGTTCAGTAACTTCCACCTTTCATAACGTCTTCCCAAAGTGTATTGGATTTACTCACAATATATGGGAAAAAATGTAAATTTGTATTGTGCAACTTTGATTTGTGATTAATGGTAAGACAGGTGAAGAAATTGTATTATACTCAAAAGTTGTAAGAAACAACGACACAAACGTTATGTGGTGGAGAGATCACCGAATAATAACCTTTAATGATGAAAAGCACTTACAAGAGAGTTGCGGACCAGATCACGTCGGTATCCGGATTATAAAGACCATATTAGGAAAGCATGCAAACTGCAAACTGTATTTGAGAAATACAGAGAAACCAATTTTGTCCCAATGCATATGCACTATAAAGAGTAAGTAAAACACTAAGACCGTGGAGAATTAGTTATCCAATTCAACTAAATCTGTATTCCAAATAGACTAAGACCAAGAACTGGTTCAGTAACTTCCACCTTTCATAACGTCTTCCCAAAGTGTATTGGATTTACTCACAATATATGGGAAAAAATGTAAATTTGTATTGTGCAACTTTGATTTGTGATTAATGGTAAGACAGGTGAAGAAATTGTATTATACTCAAAAGTTGTAAGAAACAACGACACAAACGTAATGTGGTGGAGAGATCACCGAATAATAACCTTTAATGATGAAAAGCACTTACAAGAGAGTTGCGGACCAGATCACGTCGGTATCCGGATTATAAAGACCATATTAGGAAAGCATGCAAACTGCAAACTGTATTTGAGAAATACAGAGAAACCAATTTTGTCCCAATGCATATGCACTATAAAGAGTAAGTAAAACACTAAGACCGTGGAGAATTAGTTATCCAATTCAACTAAATCTGTATTCCAAATAGACTAAGACCAAGAACTGGTTCAGTAACTTCCACCTTTCATAACGTCTTCCCAAAGTGTATTGGATTTACTCACAATATATGGGAAAAAATGTAAATTTGTATTGTGCAACTTTGATTTGTGATTAATGGTAAGACAGGTGAAGAAATTGTATTATACTCAAAAGTTGTAAGAAACAACGACACAAACGTAATGTGGTGGAGAGATCACCGAATAATAACCTTTAATGATGAAAAGCACTTACAAGAGAGTTGCGGACCCGATCACGTCGGTATCCGGATTATAAAGACCATATTAGGAAAGCATGCAAACTGCAAACTGTATTTGAGAAATACAGAGAAACCAATTTTGTCCCAATGCATATGCACTATAAAGAGTAAGTAAAACACTAAGACCGTGGAGAATTAGTTATCCAGTTCAACTAAATCTGTATTCGAAATTGACTAAGACCAAGAACTGGTTCAGTAACTTCCACCTTTCATAACGTCTTCCCAAAGTGTATTGGATTTACTCACAATATATGGGAAAAAATGTAAATTTGTATTGTGCAACTTTGATTTGTGATTAATGGTAAGACAGGTGAAGAAATTGTATTATACTCAAAAGTTGTAAGAAACGACGACACAAACGTAATGTGGTGGAGAGATCACCGAATAATAACCTTTAATGATGACAAGCACGTACAAGAGAGTTGCGGACCCGTTCACGACGGTATCCGGATTCTCAAGACAATATTAGGAAAGCATGTAAACTGCAAAATGTATTTGAGAAATACAGAGAAACCAATTTTGTCACAATGCGTATGCACTATAAAGAGTAATACAGTTTGCAGTTTGCATGCTTTCCTAATATTGTCTTTATAATCCGGATACCGACGTGATCGGGTCCGCAACTCTCTTGTAAGTGCTTTTCATCATTGAAGGTTATTATTCGGTGATCTCTCCACCACATTACGTTTGTGTCGTTGTTTCTTACAGCTTTTGAGTATAATACAATTTCTTCACCTGTGTTACCATTAATCACAAATCAAAGTTGCACAATACAAATTTACATTTTTTCCCATATATTGTGAGTAAATCCAATACACTTTGGGAAGACGTTATGAAAGGTGGAAGTTACTTAACCAGTTCTTGGTCTTAGTCAATTTCGAATACAGATTTAGTTTAATTGGATAACTAATTCTCCACGGTCTTAGTGTTTTACTTACTCTTTATAGTGCATACGCATTGTGGCAAAATTGGTGTCTTTGTATTTCTCAAATACAGTTTGCAGTTTGCATGCTTTCCTAATATTGTCTTTATAATCCGGATACCGACGTGATCGGGTCCGCAACTCTCTTGTAAGTGCTTTTCATCATTAAAGGTTATTATTCGGTGATCTCTCCACCACATTACGTTTGTGTCGTTGTTTCTTACAACTTTTGAGTATAATACAATTTCTTCACCTGTCTTACCATTAATCACAAATCAAAGTTGCACAATACAAATTTACATTTTTCCCCATTGTGAGTAAACCCAATACACTTTGGGAAGACGTTATGAAAGGTGGAAGTTACTGAACCAGTTCTTGGTTTTAGTCAATTTCGTATAATCCTTCATCTTTGACATTGCCATAGAGGAGTATTTATGTGATCAAGATATTGTAATTAGATGGGCTATTATTGTCGTCCGTGTATCGTAGGAATAGTGTTGTGACGTACCTGCTTTCTAATCGAGGTGTCGAGCCGCAATATTCTTGTTGTTTGTTTCTGTGAAATGTTTCAAAACTTGATTATCATGACATAACATAAGTTCAGTACCTACAAGGTTATCTGTTTCATCTACTCTGTCTTTATCATTTTCTAAGATATCTGTAACAAAACAGTTTAAAACCTTATGTAAAACAATGTTAATATCTTTTAGTGCACAGCATAGAGTTATCTTCGAATAATGTTTTTAACTAATTAAATTAAATCAATTGGACCAACGGCGAAAATCCAGAGAGTTCAAAAATTCAGTTGGATAGATCACAACAACTATAACAGTATTTTAAAACACAATCCTAAATATTACAATCTTCTAAAATTATACATAATGAAATTAGGAAGGTTTGCATATACAGAAAAACACTATTTAAATGAATAACATAATTTTTAGCTTCTGTATACTGTAAAGAAAACTCTTGTGATTGGTATTCGCTGCATATATCTATTAAATCAAAATCTATCTCTATAGTGTTTTGTAACTGCTCTTATACTGTATCCTTGTCCTCGAATAACAATTTGATTAATTTTAAACTTTTATTGTGATCTACTTCACAATCAGCATTTACAGTGTTTGGCGAAGTAAAATTATTTATTAATAGTGTTTTGTATGCATTTGTAAATTGAAATGTACTTGGATTTGTATTTCTAAGCCATTACTTCTTATTTGGGAAAAAAGTTTTCAAGAGGATCGTTAGAGTTTCCTCATTAATATGCTACTTACATTATATAAAATTTTTAAATACTGCCACATTTCTTTCACAGTTTTCATATATAAAATCAACTTCATTGTGTTGGATGTATCGTAATTTTTTTTGTAATAAATTATTTCTTATCCCCTTTAAAAGATGCGTAGGATCATATAATGGATAAATTATATTACCATAAATATTAATCGCTTTGGGTTTATAATCCTTTCCTTTCATTAAATATTCTGC
>MU159317.1:181489-241254 GCA_015888305.1 Antheraea pernyi | reverse complement strand
GGTTTTTATATGTCAATGTATATAGCGCACTAAAATTACACCTGGCCGTTACATTAAGCATAGTAGGCATACATTAAGAATATTTAAATACTAATTACGAGATTTAGAAATGAACACTTTGACTTAAAGTATAAAATACATTGATCTCGTATACAGTACCGACCTGGCACCACGCACCTTCTTTGTGTTTTCAATAACCACGAATTAATTACGCGGTCAACAATATTCAATACCGAGAAAGACTATTGAAGAGTATAAAAAGTATATTTCCGAATTCACCACGGAGAAGTGGCATAAATTATGAAATAACATTGATGCATTGAATCAAAGAGAACATACTTTGAGAAACAATAAATTAATTTTCGACCAGTATTTAGTCATAACATAGTATTTTCTTCTGAACTCCGAAAACTTTTAATGCGGCCAGCGTATACTAATGAGCATGTTTGACAAGGTAAGCAACCAATAGATCACAGTAAAGCAAATCAATCTTCACTTTTTGAAATACTACGCCAACGCTGTAGATGGTTCATAGTGACTCACACTAAAGTAGATGTACGTTAATATACTATTGAGTGTCTACATGCACGGGCTTGTAATAATGATAAAAAGCGACATGCGAAATGAGAACACAAAATAATTTTTGATCGCATATTTAAAAAGGATTGCAGTCACGTAGTTTTTGGAAGGATAAGAAAAATAACTAAGAAAACAATCAATGGAATAATATTACTGTACTTACAATTAGTTCTAAGTTAGTCGAAGAACAAGTTCTAGTTATGAGTCCCGAGGTATGTCAAGCGTTACTTTATTTGATCAAGACTATCCCATTCGTTCTATTTGTCGTTTGGTTCGGACTGCCTCAAGGTTGTTTGAAGAGGCCGAACGAATTCGAAAACTTTCCCTGGTAATGTTAAACATATATAAGTTTGAAACAAACTTCCGATACATTCTCGAAGGTTCTAAATAGTTGCGGTTTTCTTTTTTATTGAAGTAGCTTTTATATTATTTAAGTAACAAACTAAATCTAAAACGGTCACGACCAGCTCTTTAGTAAATAACCGATTTTGTATAAAAATCACATAAAACAAACTTGAGTTTTTTTGTCCCGAAGTAAAACTATTCCTCACTTCATTATCGATGGATACTGAATAAACATCAACATAGTGAAGGTTCAGACAAACAGAACCGTATATATCAGCCATCTATCACTTCGTACGTAAACAATGAATTGTTTATACACTATCCAGGGTACACCCCACTTCATTAATAAGAACTTGGTAAACACATACGAGGGTTACTGAACCCTTCTTAAAGGTGATCGATGTGACGTCAAACGGCTGGTGCTTTGTTTTTTTTCTTAATACAACATTTTGACTGCACTATATCGAATATTAAACAGAGTATAATCAAATAACAACGGGGAACACAAATACGTGTACAATAAATCGGCAGGTGTCACAACGATGTCGACCTGCAGACCTCACAGCAACTAACTATGCGAACTAAGCATTAGTGGAATACTGTATAATTCCGGAATTCGAAACGACTATGCGTGCCGCTATGACCGACGATGCATCTTGCATATGATGGTCCCAATTCAAACGAGCACAATATTAAAACTAAAATGTATAATCTCGAGGTAATCACTTAATAACTTTGGATTTCAGTCAAGTGAACAGTCTGGTGCACTCTACTAAAGTGCTATCTCATTAATAAACGTTACCAGAATGGTTACCTGCAATGGAAAAGCGTATAATTTCACATACGACATGTATCTTTCATCGTCGTATCAAAATAAAGCATTCCTGTGGTAATCTCTACCACTTATTCTATGGTCGAAGAATAAGAAGAATTGTCTTCGAACTGTCATATTACCTGAAACAAGAAAGCAATAAATAATATTTTTTATAGTTTATAGGTACAAGGGTTTGTCCACAATATTATCCGGTATTGGATGACAACAAGGCTTAAATAGATATGCATCTGGAGAAGGCCACGCTCACAAGTTCGACTACCTGTTCACATCTGTAAATGCTCCTTCAGGGTGGTATCTAAATGTGCGAACATAAGAACAAGCTTCACCACTATATAATCTGTATAGATATTATATCCCTTTATCTAATCTGAATAGATAGAATATATGTAAGCGCAGCATTCCAGAGCGGCTACACCTATTGCCAAAAAGAGGTTTGTATAAAAATCGTAGGGAAAAGTGAAAAATTTGGGTTAAAAGATCCCTACTAACGAGTAAGACAGAATATTCGATCTTCAAAAATATTAACAAAATTAACACATTGACGTTCACTTCTTTGGTTTTCAATTTTATAGGCTGCCTCCTAGCCTGATCGTACTGTAAAGGGAAGAATTGATCTCATTTTCTTCGTTAGTTGGTTAAACAAAAAGTTTTATTTAGTAATTAAATACTAAATCATAAACAAATAAAATCGTAGAAAAAAACTCGATAAAAACATTAATAATCTCACGAACACGCAAATTGCTACATTCTTTTTTCCATTTACTGACACTTTTTTGCTCTATAAATCATGCAATTTACACATTAACGTACGACGCAGATATGTAATTAATTCTTTACCTAGAAACCACTCCTTACTTGAATCGATATATTAATTAGTTACTTTGATGTATAAACATTTAAAGATTAATGTTTACTGATGGTTGCTTTTTGAATCGAATTCTTTCAGGAGCCTTTACGTACGTGGCTACCAAATGCACATAGAAACTGCATAATTACATTTGAATTTACTTAATACTAGCTACCCGCGAATTCTTTCTTAGTGAACGTAAAAGTATCAATATTTTTAAAGATTTGACTATTATCTTCTGGCTCGGTCATTCTTTAATTTTTTTTACATGGAAAATTTTCACTATTCTGCACTTTTTTTTAACATCCTCTTTCATATAAACCATGTCCTAACAGCACAACAAAGAAGAATTAGCCAAATATATAAATATTTTATTATTGTAGCACGCAAAGTGACTGCACTATTCCTGATGGTAAACACAGTACAATCAAAAGCAACGGCGTCCACCGAGAGATACGCCGTCCTTCGTCGGTCGTCGTCGTCATGCCGGTCTGCCTAAATGGCTTTTCAAGTTACGCTTGAAGCACCCCATGTTATAGGAAGAAGGGAACACACTGGCCGGAAATTTGTTCCACAGTTTCACGGTACGGCAAAGATACGGCAAAGATGTTGCGAACTTTTTAGTTCGTGCCCAGATAGAAGTTATCGTAAAACTGTGGTTCCGAAGAAAAGTTCCTGTCGTCTCTTTGCTATTTCTCCCCGATCGCAAGAAGGCTTGCTGTAATAGCACTCACGGATGGTATTATCGTCTGCATAGCAATGAATACGGTCCCAAGGCAACATATCATTGATATGCAGAAGAAAGTAGGTGAAAGTACAGAGCCTTGAGAAACTCCAGCATTGACTGACATGAGCTGCGAATCACATCTTTCAACAAGAAAACGAATTCTTAGCTCATGTAGAAAGTCAGAAATCCATTTGCATAAATTGTCGGAGAATCCGTACGCGGGAGCTTGGAGAGAAGCCACGGTGCCAGACCCTATCAAAAGTTTTGGCAATGTCGAAACTGATCGCTAAGGTGATCGCGAAACTGTGCTTGTCAATTGCCTCCCTACAGCGGTGTAGTACGTAGGCCAGAAGATCACCCGTTGATCGGTTTTGACGATAGCCATATTGTCGAACAAATTATTATCATATTAACATAGTTAGATTCTCGATGTTGCGTAATAAGGCAAGAGCCCGAGCCGCGGTGTGCCGTGCACCCTTGAGCTGGTTGTCAAATAAAATCAGCTGAGTGCCTTAAGCGCTCGCCTTAGTAATCCTGTCAAACTGTAAAGCTCAGGCCAATAGCGTAGTCAGGTCGAAAAGTAGTCAAATAAACCTACTATTCTGAAGTGCCACACATACATTCTACAATTGCATGTTACTTATATAAATGTTAGATGTTCATGGCAATAACGTTTTTAATCTGAATTAATATTGGAGTATCTTTTCTTTTGTGTAGTTTTATTATATTTAACTTTATTTCACCGTAATTGAAAAGTATAGCTTAGATAATAATTAAAACTTATTTATCTGCAAGTAAAAATCTCAATCGTCAAAATCAGTTCAGCCGTCACGGAGACTACTTCTGAGAAACAGGATATACTTCAATTTTATTTATTTGTAAATATTTAGACGTGTTGACTAGAACTGTGTCGATTATACAAAATGTCTTCATCACATGATGAAGAGGGCGAAGCAATATCAAACCAACAAACATTTTAATTTACCAATCTAGGTATAGGAAACCTACTCGTCTTTAAGCTGTTAGCAATTTACTTAAAATAATGCGAGGTAACTCAAGTTGTATATATAACCCAAAATTACTGCCAAAAATCTCAAATTATATGCTTTTATTTGTGTTAATGTGACGGAATCACGGCGAACGGAAATAACTGAATAATAGAGAAATTACCCGTAAAACTATCACACTTGGAAATAATTCCCACAAACATTATCATTACCATAATATAATAGATATGTTTATCAGCAACATCAGATACGGTGAGCGTATCATCAGAAACCGTAGAACCACGTTATGAACGAACATGGATCGGCCCCCTTGTAACTTAACTGTAACTAACAATAGGCTTTGTAGTAGCTGCAAACTATGATGGCCGTTTTGACACATTACCATAATGACGTAAATATTGATTTATTATTAAAAAAATTGAATTAAATGCTCCTTTGTTTTGCATTAAGCATTGACGCGAGTTTGCTGGAGAAGGTAGTTGTGCTGGTTGATTTATTATTTAAAAAAATTGAATTAAATGCTCCTTTGTTTTGCATTAAGCATTGACGCGAGTTTGCTGGAGGAGGTAGTTGTGCTGGCCAGCAATGCTATGTATATGATTATACTATCTGATACCCACGAATTCGTTTGCGTCGATCATTATCTCAATCTTTTTGTTATATATCAAAGGGATTAGACAGCGTTTTCGACGAAAGCTCCCAGGCGCCTTGACTTTTTACGATACTTCTAACAATTGTCGTTACATTTCAACCAATTTTAAAAAAATCTTAACAAATGATATACCCCTACCTTCCTCGAGAATCACTCTATCTATTAATTAAAAGTGCATGAAAATCTGTTCAATAGTTTTCGAGTTTATCGCGAACAGACAGACAGACGCGGCGGAGGACTTTGTTTTAGAATATTTAGTGATATAGGATATAGATATGTGTATACTACATCATTTCGATTTGAAAAAACTAACCATCAAATTGTGTTTTAAATACGTACACTAATAATTATAATCCATTAAGGATTCTATCAAATAGCTGTAACTAAACGTGAAAAAATTTGTTCACGGGACTGTATTGTTTAGTCTAACTAGTAGTAATTATATATATATATATATATACTTCGATAAATTGTAGTACTAACTGCACGTCACTATTGACAATAAAGAACAACAATTTAAGCCATCAAACGTAGCTATTAATTTATACGAAACTTCCTGAGCGGACGAGCGTCAAAACGGCCATCATAGCGTGCCGCTATTATAGACTCATTTAATAGTATGAGCTCCACAAAGAATCCAAATATAGCCTATACATATTTACTAAGCATTCATATAGTATAACTGGAATCTCCGTTACCTACGGCCACTACACTTATCGGACAAAGCTCCAACTGATTTTCACTTTCCTTCGAAATTTTGATAACTTTTTATAGAAGAGAAGATCTAAAAAAAGCGTCCATTAAAATGGCAAAAGTGTATCGACAAGATTCGTCAAAACTTTGACTAATTAGAGATATATCAGTGAAAATAAAAAAGGTGTTAGGCAAAAATACAATAAATTTATGTTAGGATGCTTAAGATTGATAAACACGTTTGACAACACCGTTTGACCGATAAAAAAAATTGCATAACAAAAGAAGTTTTTGTTATTTGTTTTATATTATACTAGCGGGCCCGGCGGACGTTGTCCCGCCCTGATTATAAAAAAAATCTTTGACAAATTATATACTAATACCATTCCTCGTGAATTACTGTATCTATTGGCGAAAACCGCATGCAAATCCGTTCAGTAGTTTTTGAGTTTATCGCGAACGTACAGACAGACAGACGCGGTAAGGGACTTTGTTTTATACTATGTAATGCTTAACTAGAAAATGGTGCTGTAGTGCATAAACTATTATGTCATTCAATCTATCAACATACAATTTGGTATATATGTATAGAATACTGATATTATTTACACAATATCCATTTGTGCTATAACTCAACAATTTACAACAACAAATAATTGCAAACGCGTTGCGCGTACTAAATTAGTTCTTCCTGCTTGCTCTAAACATTTTAATCACATATTTAAAAATATCCTAGTAAAACATTATTAATCTAATTGTATGTATACAAGGCGACATAATAAAAACAAAGATTAATATTATCTATGACACAAATGGGATTATTATACTAAAAGGAATGGAAACAATATTAAACTCGGCACCGCTTCGTCAATTATTGAGGTGACATAATTATACAGTTAAGTTCTGTTACAATGCTAAAATTTATAACATCATTTTACCGGACTCCGGCCTTCATTACTGCACGGTTCGTTTACTCAGCAAGTAAGTAACGGAAATGTCATGCAAGAAATGTTCGAGCTCTCCCATTAGCGACTAATTATAATTTTATTGTCTATTTCAGAAAAAACGCATAACGCTCGACCTAGCAGTGGCGATGAAACAACTAAATAGTCCTTGTTATTTCTATTGCTTCGGCATTCATTTCATTTGTTTTGCGTCATAGCGAGGAAAATGGCCTTTATAATACCCTCAAATTGTCAATTGTCACTGTATCTTCTACATGAATCAATAAATTATTATTGTCCATACATATTTCATATGACATAAACATAATTAAACCAAATTATTAAACACTAGCCTCTGCCCGCGACTTCGTCCGCGTGAAATAGTTACTTTGGACAAACGCTTACACGGAGCGGAAGCTTTGAAGAGGAAAACCGAAGCCCCGATTTTGAAACATCCATCATTGGGGCTCCGCTCCAGTTGGACTTAGCGTGAATAATGACCTTCCTCGATAAATAAGCTATATAACACTGAAAGAATTTTTCAAATCGGGCATGTAGTTCCTGAGATTACCCCCTACAACCTAACAAACTCACAAACTTTACCTCTTTATAATATTAGTATAGATACATTTATTTTGTAGCTAAAACTATTTATTTCCTATTTATCAGCAACCGTCTGCGTTTTAGTCCGTGTTAAACATAAGACTTGATATATTTGTACATATTCTTTGTTTTCATATATCTCCGAAGACCAATCTACATTATGAGCAGTTAAATATTATAGGCGTTTACCAACATCTATTTGTCACTTATAGAAAACGGATAGCATAACAACTTACTCCATGAAAAGACTCTTAGTTGTACCAAACTACAAAATAACTACTTCACAGTGCATCCTGAGCTCCCCAAATCATCACCTTTATCAAGAATTTCTAAAGGTGGCCAGACTTCTGGCAAACCTAGTATTTATATTACCAAGGCTTCTACATTTTGGCCAGCCAGTGCTAGCAGCCGCTACGATATCAGGGCTTAATGGCGCAGTGCTTGTCCTCGATACTCCGTCTCATGGATTTGTTAAAAACTTTTGCTCATTTATTAACACACTATTAAATACAATTTATGCACAGATCAATTTAGACAAGTGAATAATTTAACGTATCATTAAAACAATGAAAAGTCAATGTAAAGTCAGTCAACAAGTCAGTCCTATCGTTGGCCTTAAGTACTACAAAAAATATAAAACTCAAAAGAGCAACAATGAAATCCACAATAAAACCAAATCAAAACTTGGACGTTAAGGCTTCATATTACTCGTCTTGATGAGAAGAAATAAACATTGACTGTTATTTACGACGCCTACTAGAATTTTAGATCACATGAAGCTTTCATCTTTATTGCAAGAAATAAAGATGGCGGTGAGTACAATCAGTAATGGAAGCTTGAAATATAAACTCATGTTTATAGCTCTTAGACTAATAATATAGAATTTAATTTTAAATTGACTGATCTCTTTTATAATAATGACCCAGCTGTGCCCAGATATGTCACTCACGATTAATTTCCCGCGCCTTGATTATAGCTTAATTAATGTACATTCTTAAGAGTCGTTGTAAGATGTTAAATAGCGTATAAACTTACTGAATATTAATGAAGATAAGAAACAAAAATAGTTTTTGTAATATGATAATTAGCTTCAAGACATTGACGTGACATCAAACAAACAATTTCATGAACTCAATAACTTGGACAATACTAAATTCTTAAAAAAGCAAATATGCTTAGCTTTATATCAACATACAGGTTGTATAGCCAAGCTGAAGCTATTACTGGTTTCAGCATGAATGGGTCGGCTCGACCGGGGTAGTACCACCCTCTTAAAGAAAACCGACGTGAAGTAACAGTGCTTGCATTGTTGTGTTTCGTTCGGTCAGTGAGAGCGCCGGAGGCCCACCTACCCTCCCCTTCCCTTTCCTTCTTCCCTTCCTCTCCCTCCCGCCCCCAACACCTTTCCCATCTCCCTTCTCTTACTCCTCCTCTCCCCCTAGACAGGCTGGCAACGGACTTGCGACTCCCCTGGTGTTTCAAGTTTCTATGGACTGTGGTGATCACTTAACATCAGGTGACCCATCTGTTCGTTTGCCTCCTATAATATAAAAAAAAACATATTTAAATCATAACATAACTTAAAAATGTAATTATACATATTACAAAATGGTACGAGATACAAACTTCAACAGAGGTTATAAATAACAAAAATGAAATTACAGGTACCTCCATAAATTCTCTAGCGTTTTTCGAGAGAATTATACGAGCCGTCTGGTTCTCTCTCTACCTTTATAAATAATTCCTAGGGACCGGTGGACCTGAGGCAACCTAATGAATAGTTAAGGTCTCGCTTTAGTTGAATTAGGAACATTTCCATGTGGAACCGGTTTACTGTTTTGTGTTCATGTGGAATTATTTGGTTTGTGGTTTTACCGCAGGTAAAAGGAGTTTTATAGTTATTCACTTAAATTTCCACTAACAATAGTACTCTAAACCCGCATTTTCAATGGAATTTTCTCGAACATTCTATACTAGAATACGTTAAAAGTAAACATAAATATAGTACATTAAGTAAAATGTTTTATTTAACAATAGGAGAGATTTTAATCGGCTAAATGTTTTTTGGCGACAGATTTTCAACTTGAGGGTCGTAGCTAGCTAGCCAGGCGGATTTAGAAAAAACCCTACCACCGTGCTATGGTTTCATCGTATTGTTTTCCTTTACCGAAAGCTCCGAATAAGTTCCAAGGACTCGAACCTACGTCCATCGACGCTATCAACTAAGCTAAGCATTTACATCACTCATTAGCATTCAATGTTTTTTTAAGTCCCCTTTCCCCTCGGACATTATCCGAGACTTTATTTAATTATGGCCATTTCTTTCAAAACATTTCTTTTTTTTTTCTTTTTGCAATGTCCGTCTTCCTAATCTAATTCTGATCATTTCCTTTTTTCGCTATTTCTGCTACGTATTTCATATACGTCAGGAGCGGCTGTCTAGTACCTTCATCCGCCACTATTTTATGTAGTACCCCTTCCGTGAGTTCGATGCCTATTTGGAATTGGAGGTCGCACCTGGACGAGTCAAACCGAGGACAGTGAAGGAGAAGGTGGATCACCGTCTCCTCGGTATCCGGGTCACAAACACAAGCGGGACTGTCTACATGTTTTCTTAGTATGTCCTTTAACTAGTTAATATCCGTTAATATTAATTTTTTTGAAACAGGTTCGGCAGAATGCCTGTACAGTAACTAACTGATGGAATGTACAGTACAGTCCATAAATAGTGGCAACTGTTGGGGTTAAATAACAACAGCAGGCGTCGCTATCATGCCGACCTGCACGAGTACCTCTTCACGCCTCGTTTGAGGGACCCCATGTCATATGAGGAAGGGACACACTGCCTGGGAGGTAATTTCACATCCTCACATTATAAAACGTAATTTGTAAAATTTTTGAATCATGTAGGCGTTACATTGCGAAAATACATTATTAAATATTAGTTTGAACGTTTCTTTGTAAGTACTTTCGCCTGGAATTGAATGAGCAGGAAGCAATACTAATACGTAACTTATACAGTGTTATTACAAAAAGTTAAATACGTATTGAACCCTGGCTTTAAAAAGGTCTCATATTAATTGCATCGCGCTAGCTGAATGTTCCCATCTTGCTCTTTTTTCTCGCTTTGGTTACGTTAGGTTAGACTTGCGAAAAAGGATAACGCGAACTTGCCTCGAGCGAGCGCGGTGCATTTATTAGGAAACTTTTTTAAACCAAGTATTTAATACGTATTTAACTTATTTATAATAACACGGTTGAGGTTTTAAGTGAGATTAGGTAAGTCCTTTAATATGATGTCAATTTTTCGCAATTCTCTTAAATTCCTCGCACGCAAACCTCTCAGGGACGACGATAATGCAATTACGTTTGTATATACGTTGCAAGAGGGTCGGAGGCAAGCCGAATAGGAATCTAAACATTAAAGTCTGAAACAAAAGATATAAAATCCAACTTTACGAGTTTGACTGGTTTCTAACGTTAGAAAGCACATAATACAGTTTATCGGTTCACCCTATGAGACGTGTTTAATGAACTGAAAGTATAGATTATGATTTATTGAGAACGTTTCATTAGGGAACGATAATATTCTGAAGATTAAGAAAATGAACCAGAAATATTGAAAACTAGTTCTTGTTCGCGGCTTCGCTCGCTTTAATATAGATTTTACTGTATGCTTCTGAAATAGGACTTTTTCCTCGACTCGTATATTCTTTTCTGTTTGTATGCAAAATTTCAGGGAGATCGGTTGAGCCAAACCCATTCAATTTATAATATTAGTAAGAACTATACAAATTTGAAACGCTATCTAGCAGAGTAATGGCTACTGTTGACGATGGTGATTATATAATGATTGTTTTATTAAAGAATAATTTGTATTTAGACAATTATCTCCACGTTAATTTCATATTAAGTACATCACATATAGATAACAACATTAACATATTAAAACATTAAAATATGTATGGTGTGTGTAGATATGTATTAAAGCTAGTGGCCGTAATTCGGTCATAATTCATTAATTTTTAATATTAAGAAGAAAAAAAAACACAAACTTTCCAATCTTTTTCTTGATAACACTAAAGCTCGTGAACATGTACTAAATAAAAAAAGTCGAGGCAGTCATAAGGACTATCGATAGAAGTGAAAACTCAAAACGATGACATAAAAATGTACATATTATCTTTTGAATTTTCATATCAATTACAGTGCGAATGGCAATATTTAAAGTACAGAATTTGTTTATTGAAATTATTAACATTAATGTGGTTTTCATATCTACTGGCACTCGGAGCAATAACTTTATATACATGTTTATGAAATGCAAAATATCAATATATATATATATACGCGTCGCTAGTCTGACGCAAGCCACGCAAGCGCAAGACCGGGTGGTCATGCTTACGTAGTATGTCATGAAGTGAAAAAATTTAATAATTTAATTTCCACATTATAAATTTATGTCCTGTATATATATATACGCGTCGCTAGTCTGACGCAAGCCACGCAAGCGCAATACACCCGGTCATTCTTACGTAGTATGTCATGATGTGAAAAAATTTAAATAATTTAATTTCCACATTATAAATGTATGTCCTATTCAAAATACCGCTCAACCCACCTAAACTTCACTTGAAAAATAAAGAAAATCGGTTGAGAAACAGAATAGTACAATGTTCTATTTTGACTGCCTATATATATATATAGATTTTGAAACCTTTTATATTTACAAGTTTTTAAACCATCCTTAACAAACGGTTTTCATATTTGTAGTTATTTATAGTTAAATATGATATATAATACTGTTGCTACTTTTAATTTTATTGCGTATTATATTATGGTGGAATGTTACGAAATATAACCGCAGCGAAATAAACTCCGCTTTAGATTGAAAACGTCTTATAGAAAGCGAAGATTTATTAGAATTTGTTGTTATTAATGAGTTACTGAATAGTGATTTATTGTTCGATAGATTTACACCATGTAAATATAGGTACTTCGGCAATCAGGGTGCGCAACCACAAAAACCTTTAGATGGATTCATTGTAGTGATAGGGATCCAGGTAATTTATTCGATTGCGTTCCCACAACGACTATACCCTTTTGACAGGGCTAATGAACTAGGACAGTTATCTCTTGCTACGATAATAGGCCTTTAAGATATTCATTAGATTCGCAAGGTAGTTCAATCTGAAACAAATTTCATATAGAGATTTTGTGTAAAATATGAAAAAAAAACCATTTTAATTAGAAGTTACGCAACATAAGAGTGCCGTATATAATACACTATCTTTTACCGGCGGCTTAGCTTACGTTAACGTAAATTAGAGCTATCCGTAAGGAAGTCCTTTTTTTGAATGAAATGTGAATGGTATCTTCTTTTTTGTATCACTAACAAATTTTATAGAAAATGATGATCGGTTGAGTAGTGAACATGTGTTTAACAAAAAAAAAAAGCGATGACTACAAAAAAGTAGTGCCGTGATATATCTAAAATAATGCTATGCTTACATGGTTCGTTAGAAAATAAAGCATAAAGTAATATTTTTATAATAAGAAAGCTCTATACGGAATTAGAGGTAAAATTGTGTCGGGAATTCAGGTAACATAATTCTAAACCCAACCTAAATGGGATATTAATCTCGTTCCGCGCAAGAGAAAAGCTTTTGTTACTACCTACTGTAAGATTGTATACTTTAGCTACCTACTTCTTTTAATATAATTAGAATTCCTGAAACGAACACTTAAATTAAATGAAAAGATTTCTTTTACCTTTTGCAAAGATTTTATGGAATTGAAAAAAAAACATATAGAATAAAACAAAACGATAAGTAAATTCTAAACAAAAAGTGACCTCTCGGTTATTCGTTTGTGTCAAATCCTTAGTCTAGTCGAGAAGAGAAAAACTTAAAAATCCAAGTAATATTGTTAAAAAAATTGTTATAAACAAAGTATAAATATTTTTTTAATTTTTATGGCACGATCTTGTTCAGTATGTATGTAAGAAAGGCTCTACGAAGCGAAATTTTTTTACGACCTTATTAAACATTTTTTTTCACTTACAATTAAGACGGTAGTTCGAGAAAATTTCGTTAGTCAACAATAGTTTAACTTGTTGAAAAATTAACTTTAAGTAAAATTTCCAACGGGAATAAATTATTTATAGTGTTCAGAACACGCCATATTTTTTTCAAATTAAAAAAATAATATTCAATACCTTAAATAAATTAATTAATGTGCCGTACTCGCTTTTGGCGCCACGCGCGCATCCTAAAAATGTCACGCGCAGACCTATTTTCAGTGTTAAATTAAAATTATAAATAATGGAGATAGAGTTCCGGGAGTTAGGAATCTTTTATTGGAAATTTCCTCCTCTTTCAGAATCTTGAAATTTGAAATTTCTTAATTATTAATAGTTTATTAAATATTGGCAAAAAACGAAATGCCATTTTTTTTCCATCTTTAATTGTTTATAACATTTGCAATTTTTTATGTGCTAATACAAGCTTTTGGCACATTTTTCTAGACGTCATTCCGGATCCAATGAGCTTATCGCACATAATTTTAAGAGCAGTATCTCTATTTTGTACCATTTTCAACTTGTCGACTAGACTACCTTTGCCACTTTAACATTGCATAAAAATTAAATGCTCAACAGTGGTATGTATAAATGTAAATTAATATGCTGTCCAACTCCAACAACCGCTATGTATATAATTTACAATATATTGCTATACAAATACCGTTTTTTGTAAGATTATTATGAAAACTAAAGAATTATAAATTATAGCAGTGCCCACGACTCTGTCCGCGTGTAACTTAATGTAAATCAACCGTGAGTAATAAAATCATCTGAATGTGTAAGGTCCATTTACTTGTCTACATTTCTCTCGTACTTAAGCCGCGTCGTCATTAAAATTACAATAACTTTTGATAGTGTGAACCGATTTCAATAAAATCAAGACTAAATGTTATTCAAAGATATGCTTTATGATTTTATTTTTATATGTGTTCAAACAAACAGACAGACATTTCTAAGAATGATTGAAATGTATTTTATTAGTTATTCCAATAAAATATATTCCTACGATAAAGAATGAATATTTTAAAGAACATTTACTTGTAGAAACACATATGGTTATACGGTAACGGTATATGTTTACAAGTTTGGAATAACAAAGACCATAAAAGTACAAAAGAGAACATCTGCGCAGATAGCTCTACCGTCCACAGATGTTGATTTGTCGTCTCTAGCAGAGAACATTATAAAACTAGTACCTTAATCAACTGAAAATGAGGTCGCGCGCAAACAGACTTTCCTCTGAAAATCACAAACAGAATAACTAAAACGACGTGTTTTTCTAAAACGTAGAATTACTAAATGAAACGAATACCGAAATAGAAATAATATTTCAGGAAAATAATTATATTCAACTAAACACTCGAATTATCCACTTCGAAACAAATGGATTTTAGCTGCTGAAATTTTAAAGTTCAAGTGAAGCTTTTAGAGTGTTTTGTTAGACGAAGTTCTACATTTGAACACTTTCGAAAACATCTAACATTGAAATCCACTTTCAGTTGAAAGTTAATATAACAGGATAAACGTCCCAAGGGAACTTAGAGTAGACGTAATAAATATTCATACACAAAATGTCGTTTATACCAAAACCAGAATATGAGTCAGCAAGCAGTTGTACACATATATGGATACATTGCATGAACGATATATATCTTAATATCGAACAATAATAATTGCTCGCAATGAACGTTGACGGTTAGAGTCTAGTAACTATTGGTACAAACTAAAAGCAATCGACAAATATTTTGTCTTTGGAATTCCAGCGGCGACCATATTAAAGACAGAGCTGAGGAGTTGACTAATATATATGTCATGTACACAAGAAGAGGGCATTAAATAAATGGAATTCATTTAATATAATTCACAAGATTGTACCCAATGTTTATGTAATTTCACATTCTTTATTCCACCATCTCTACTTAAAATTCAGTGTCATTCAGTCTGTTACAAACATCTTTGACCTCGTCATTATTTGAGATTCTAGTGAAACGCTATATATATAACCAATAAAAGATATCAGTACTAAAACTATTGGATGGACTTTACAGAAATATGATACCTCTTCCATTAGCGCTTTTATCAACAAATCTTCACTAATAGGAAAATGATACACTTCATAGAAACCAACAAACATATCACAGACTTCATGTCATCTACATAAAGCCTATTAATAAATTTACTTTAAGCAATTACAATTTTTTTTACATTATATCTAAATATTGATCACGAGGCTATAGCATATTTAGAATGTAAACATTAAACATAATGAAAAATAAAATTATGTATCAAATCGGGCTTTGTCTTCTTAATTTTGTACTAAACATCATAAATGGATAATATTAATGAGCTTAAGAAGGATTATTTTTGTAACAACAAACGAAATACATTTAGGCCATCATGTTCTTTGTAGTTAATAAGTATTAGTAGGCATACTCCTATGTACGTGTGTCCTACAACGATAATGAAGTACGTCTAGGTAATAAAACGAATATATGTAGATAAGAACATAGTGATAATAGTATTAAATTGCATTAACTTATACTTTTTTTAGTCATTTCTTGAAGTCCGAGTTGGAATACATCTAGTATGCCAGTACGACATTCAAACCACAACCTTCAGACCGGAACATTGCAAGGCGAACGCTACTTATTTGCGGTAAAAATAAGTGCTACTAGCGCTTCCGGAACCGAACATCGCACGGATTCTGCAACTCTTCTTTTTTTTCAATTTTAATTTAATATCTCCCAAAGTTCCAAGACTGTAATACGCATTGCGTATACGAGTTTTGTAAATTCAATGACCTTGTCTATATTTTAAAGTGGCAACTCACATCTTCTGTAATCCAAAAAATATTTGAAAGGGATATCTATCCACAGAGGAATACTTCGTCTTTATAGCATTAAGTTATTTTATTCCACGCACAAAGAATATCTCCTATAACTCGCCACTGGAGTCGTCGGATGAAATGTCGTCTCGTGATTATCTCGCCTCTCGAGTGCAAAGGGTTAAAACAGCAATCTATTCTCCAACTGTTGATGCTTTATAAAACGTAAACACGTTAAGATATAGACATAGAATAAAAATAAAGTGAAATTATAATTTTTCTTGTAATTTTATCTTATTCTTTTATATTATATTAAACTGATGAACCGTTATATTCACAGCTGAGTCTTAGTATTTCAACGTGTAATATAAAAAACTGAGTATAGTTCTGAAGTGAAAGAATAGTATTCGCCCATTTAGGCAGAATACTGATAGACAGGAGGGAGTCCACAGAGGAATACTTCGTCTTTATAGCATTAAGTTATCTTATTCCACGCACAAAGAATATCTCCTATAACTCGCCACTGGAGTCGTCGGATGAAATGTCGTCTCGTGATTATCTCGCCTCTCGAGTGCAAAGGGTTAAAACAGCAATCTATTCTCCAACTGTTGATGCTTTATAAAACGTAAACACGTTAAGATATAGCATAGAATAAAAATAAAGTAAAATTATAATTTTTCTTGTAATTTTATATTATTCTTTTATATTATATTAAACTGAGTTCAAGAACCATATCAAGCGGGTTTTAATATCTAAAGGGTGGATCAATATATATGTAAACGATTGTGACGTCTGGAAATGACGCCCCACTCTGTGCATCCACTGATAACGAATGTAACTATTTCTATTTTGTAAAAATATATAACATAAAGAGATAACCCAAATCGAGTTTCTTGCAGGTTCTTCTCGGTAGACTGGGTTGTTTTCCGAATCGGTGGTAGCTTTGACGTTCATAAGCGCGTTCTCAGGGCCTAAATTGAATTAAGGATATTTTGAATGATTGACTTAATATCAGATGAACTAAAAGAATAAATAAGTGCTACGTACATGGAGAGGACGAATCAACCCTCCCATATCATAGAAAACCGACGTACAGTAACAGTGCTTGCATTGTTGCGTTTCGTTCGGTCAGTGAGAGCGCCGGAAGCCCACCTCCCCTCCCCTCTTCTCGTTCCTTTCCCTCTCCCTCCCTTAATCCTTTCCCCCAAAGGGTGGCAATGCACTAGCAACTTCTCTGGTGTTGTTAGTGCCCATGGACGGTGGTGATCACTTAACATCAGGTGACCCACGTGTTCGTTTGCCACCCGACATAAAAAAAAAAATCAAGTATTATAGTCCTATTCAAGCACTAAACGCACACACAAAAATCTATAATACCTATATTTATAGTAATTGTAATACGCTTCACAATACTGCAGCAATCCTAACCACAGAGCGGACCAACCGGAACGAATAATTAATCTTATTGCTGATTTCAATTTCACTATTGGAAGTGGAACGGTTCTGTTATTAATTAATTCCCCGGCTTTACGTATTGCTCTATACGTTTACATAACCGCACTTTGTACTTTATAGTGGTCGTAGTTAAATTATTCTGGACATGATTTACACATTTATTTATTCGGGAGGCTTCATAGAATATAGACGTATATAATACTTGACTATTTTGTTTAAATTACATTTATAAACAGTGTAAAAAATCCCTCGTCATAAATTCTCGTTAAAAAAAAAAAAACTATTGCAAAAATATAAACATGTTTTTTAACTAATTCAATTTCAAACTGAAGTAATCCTAAATCCAAATACATATACTAGACTAGCTGATAACTGCGTATTTATCTGCTTTATGTATTATCTTAACAATATAATTTATGTACAGAGGGAAAAAACATAAAAGATATACTTATATAACATTTCTTTAGTATTTTGTACTGCTTATAGAAATCGTGGTTTCTTAAAACTTTATATTAAATAAGACATCGTGATACATAATTTTTAATAAAGGTATAAAGTGTGTAAGATGTAAAAAAATCGGAATTTATCCAGTAGTTAAAATGTGATGCGCGTACAACGATCAAACCTCTATCATTTTATATATAGAATTTAACAAAGTACACTTATCGGTGGTAATTAGTACTGGACCGGTGTGTGAATAAAAGAGCAAGTAAAAATTAATCAAAAACTGTTGTCATTAAGTCAATAAAATAGGGAACAAAACGATCTACTTAACAATTTGCAGTAATACACAGGATTTATTAAGAATAAAATAATATATTTAGTTCGAGACTCCGTTTAACTTGTTATAATGTTTACAAGTCATTTCTATAGCTTCAAATTAATATGAAGGAAAGTCTTTCACGCCCGTGTAGTAAAATGGTCTATTAAAATCTGGAAAGAAGCATACGCAGTAAAAGTACGTAATATATACATATGAAAGTAAATCAATAGTTTTTTTTTATTGTAGCACGGCAAAATGACTGCACTGTGCCTGATGGTAAGCACAGTACAATCCAAAAACAATGGTGACCACCGAGTGACACATTATCCATCGCTGGCCGCCGCTGTTATGCCAGCCTGATATTAATATGTGACGTATCCAAGAACATTGCATGAACGTTCATCGATTACAAGATATCGATTGTTTATCATAGAATAAAAATGTGTACAGAGAATTATCAGTGAGTCATCATAGTCAGAACATGTCACATTTATTATAATTGAAATTCTAATGAATTAGTTCAGGTGAGATCATACTTATCCAGTTTCTGGTACTTGCGTAGCATTTAACAGAAGAGAAATAGCATTATAGTTAATCGACCGTATTCTTTACAAATTAAATAAACTAGTTGTCGGATTTCGGCCATAATTTTTAAATTTCAATATTGTTGAAGTGTCTTGTTTCCAAAGAGAGTACAAATCTATACTAATAATAATAATATTATAAAGAGGTAGAGTTTGTGACGTTGTAAGGGGTAATCTCAGGAACTACTGGTCCGATTTGGAAAATTCTTTCAGTGTTATATAGCTCATTTATCAGGGAAGGTTATAGGCAATATATCATCACGCTAAGACCCACAGGAGCGGAGCAGCAATGAATAATGTTGCAAAATCGAGGTATTTTTTTCCTTTTCAGAGCTTCCGCTGCGTTTTAGCGCAAAATAACCATTCCACGCTTACGTATTACCGCCCAACGAAGTGGGCACGAGTCGGCTAGTACTATATATTCGTAGACGTAAGGATTGTGAAGTATAACGAGTTGGCACTTATTGGACTACGACTCATCGATGTTAAAGAAAAAAAATGTTTCTAATTTTTATTATTGATAACACTAACCTTCGTCAATAAAAAATATAACATACACTACTAACAATAAAAAGGAAATCATTTGAAGAGAATATAGTAATAAAATGGTATTTTTATATATAGATAACATTTAACTAATTTAAATATAACAATCACTTTCTTTAATAAGTCGATCTTTATCTATGTTGACAAGTTGCTATTTTAGATTATTCTACGTTGTTACACTGAATCTTTTGGCATTAAGTTTAAAACGTGTATTTATCACACTTGACATTGGCGAAATTGCTTACATAGGCAGAGGACATACCGAAAAAAAAAACTTAAATGTCAAACAACATAGCTCGTATAAATTCTCCTGAAGTCAGCAGCGAGCCAAAGTAACGCTTTGTGAAATAAGTTCACAATATTAATTTATTTTATAAAGCGTGCACATTTATAGCCGTGCAACTTTCTTGTATATAGTGGCAAATTTTCTAATACATATAAAAGCTATTCCGTGTTATTACAAAAAAGTTAAATAAGTATTGAATACTTGCTTTAAAAATGTTTGAATACTTACGAATTAAATGCTCCGCGCTTGCCGACGGCTGCCGCGGCAAGATCGTGTTATCCTTTTTCGCAAGTCTAACCTAACCAAGAGCGAGTGCGGTGCATTTAATACGTTAGTATCCAACCTTTTTTGAAGCAAGTATTCAATACGTATTTAACTTTTTTGTAATAACACACATTATGTTCAGCTTATGAAGTCTTAATAGAATTAAATATTTTAGCTACACTCATCAAAAAAGTCTAAGCAACATGTACTAATTTCAATTTTAGAATGGTTCTTCACATTATAACGTCGTATTTTATTTTCCAAATAATATCTTTAGGGTTCTATGATGTAAAAATAACAGCTGTTGTCTTTATAAGTTCTTTTAATAACAGAAATAAACAATATTAGAATATACTGTAGAAACTAAGATACATAAGAAACTAAACTTTTTTTCTTACAAAATGAAATTTCTAAAGAAAATGTATTTATTGTGAAAGAATAGAACAATTTAATACAAAGTATGATCTCCTCTGCTATTCAGAACTTGTCGGCAACGATTATTCATTGAATTAATGAGACTGTTTATGTCATCTTGCGGTATTCGCTCCCAATGGAATTGTAGCAAATCCTTCAAGTGTTGGGTTGTTGTCGCTCCAAGTCATTCAAAACACGTCTTTGCACGTCCCATGCGTGCTCGATGGGGTTGAGATCTGGCGATTGTGCAGGCCAGGGCAATACCCGGATGTTCTCCGCTGTAACTAGCGGGCAGGGCGGACGTTGTCCCGCCCTGATGATAAAAAATGTCCGTGACAATTTATATACCTAAACATTCCTTATGATTCACTTTATCTACTGGTGAAAACTTCATAAAAATCCGTTCAGTAGTTTTGATTTTATTTTTAACAGACAGACAGACGCGGCAGAGGACGTTTTTATAATATGTAGTGATAACGTCATCGTTTAAAATAACAAGAAACATTTTAGATACCTACAAGATATATAGTGTATTTCCAGATATACAATAAACGGATTTGTTAAACAAGAAAAACAAGACTCTTTTTTATTCAAAATCGTCATACTTGAATATTATGTGGCCGAAATAATTCCCACTATTAACATGAATCTAACAACTCTATATGTTAAAATTCAGCGAGCCGTTCAAGCTACGGAATATAATATATATAAGAAAAAAAAATACATGAGTGACACGCACTTGAAAGCATGCTTCCGAACACTCTTCTGCAAAGTTGGGTAGAAATAAAATCGCCAAAGTTACATAACACAAATTGAGATTTTACTAATAGATTTATAGAAAACAATATTTACACGTCTAAATACTTTGGAACAATTATTCAACTGCTTTAAGAGACGAATTTTTAATGCCCAATTTTTTTTCAGTGTTCACTTCACATGTTATCAGTGAAACATGTATAAAACCTAGACCCATCGGTTTAGGCTGCGTGTTGTCAGTGAAAGTGTTCACTTAACTTTTAATCCTGTAACTCTACAGTCAATCAGCTTGGTATATTTGAAAACAGGTTTTATTTGGTAGCTATTATCTTTATTTGTGTTGAACGAAAAAAATGATAGCAACGGATCAACGACCTCTATAATATCCTCGCTAGGTCCGAACTATCCGCGATGTTCACATTAGCTCACTGGATGACAATAAAAATGGTAATGAGTATACTTTATCTTTTATTGGATACAATAAAGTTCATTTCTTATAAATAAAAACAAGAAACCCATCGAAACCATGTTACACAGGCATAACGTGTCTTATAAATATAATATATGAATGTTTTTGTTATAACATTTCTTTTAAAAAAAGGCAAATTTCTCGAACTGACTACGCTATTGACCTAGCAAGGTCTTAACAGCTTCACTGGACTATCATTCAAACGTTCTTCTCGTACTTACACTCGTCATTGGGCGGATATAGACTATACTGTACTATTATTCTAAATTATATTGTAATTTAACGAAGTCAAAGGCGCTAACGGTGTATACTATTCAAATTCACGACTGTAGATGGGTGCAACCTTGTGTCAGGCATCAATCGATTCGAATAATGAATAGTTAATGTTGAGGTGCGTGTCTGATGATCAAGCAGGCGATTGCGGTGTCGTATCGATTGACCCAAATGTATTCAAGACTCGTGTTTTGTTATTTTTCACAATCATTTATTACTTGAATCGTTTAAGATCTCACGAAATGTTTATTATGTTATCTGTAACTAGCGGGCAGGGCGGACGTTGTCCCGTCCTGATGATAAAAAATGTCCTTGACAATTTATATACCTACACATTCCTCGTGATTCACTTTATCTACTGGTGAAAACTTTATAAAAATTCGTTCAGTTGTTTTTGATTTTATTTTTAACAGACAGGCAGACGCGGCAGAGGACGTTTTTATAATATGTAGTGATAACGTCATCGTTTAAAATAACAAGAAACATTTTAGATACCTACAAGATATATAGTGTATTTCCAGATATACAATAAACGGATTTGTTAAACAAGAAAAACAAGACTCTTTTTTATTCAAAATCGTCATACTTGAATATTATGTGACCGAAATAATTCCCACGATTAACATGAATCTAACAACTCTATATGTTAAAATTCAGCGAGCCGTTCTAACTACGGAATATAATATATATAACAAAATAATATACATGAATGGCATACACTTGAAAGCACGCTTCCGAACACTCTTATGCATAGTCGGGTAGAAATAAGATGGCCAACGTTACATAACACAAATTGAGATTTTACTAATAGATTTATAGAAAACAATATTTACACGTCTAAATACTTTGAAACAATTATTCAACTGCTTTAAGAGACGAATTTTTAAGGCCCAATTTTTTTTCAGTGTTCACTTCACATGTTATCAGTGAAGCATGTATAAAACCTAGACCCATCGGTTTAGGCTGCGTGTTGTCAGTCAAAGTGTTCACTTAACTTTTATTCCTGTAACTCTACAGTCAATCAGCTTGGTATATTTGAAAACAGGTTTTATTTGGTAGCTACTATCTTTTTTTTGCGTTGAACGAAAAAAATGATCGCAAAACGGATCAACGACCTCTATAATATCCTCGCTAGGTCCGAACTATCCGCGATGTTCACATTAGCTCACTGGATGACAATAAAAATGGTAATGAGTATACTTTATCTTTTATTGGATACAATAAAGTTCATTTCTTATAAATAAAAACAAGAAACCCATCGAAACCATGTTACACAGGCATAACGTGTCTTATAAATATAATATATGAATGTTTTTGTTATAACATTTCTTTTAAAAAAAGGCAAATTTCTCGAACTGACTACGCTATTGACCTAGCAAGGTCTTAACAGCTTCACTGGACTACCATTCAAACGTTCTTCTCGTACTTAAACTCGTCATTGGGCGGATATAGACTATATTGTACTATTATTCTAAATGACATTGTAATTTAATGAATTTCAAAGGTGCTAACGGTGTATACTATTCGTAAGATATACCAGGTGAAAGGTTAAACACTCGCAGTATTCTAGGATATGACACCTCATGGTCATATTTAACATATAAAATCATCATCTTCTTACCCTTATCCCACCTAAGTAGGGTCGGCACAACAGTATAATTTTTGTATTTTTCTAGATAAGTCAAATATTAAGCCCTTATTCTTTTAATTGATTTAGAACGAGAATCGAGTGCAGAGTAACCTCCATAAATATTGCTACTGTCTAAACATTCGGCCTGTATATATGGATTCACATTCAAAGGATTTCGACCTTTTTATTTATTAAAGTTATAAAATTGATGTCCTTAAGACAAAATATTTTTGATTATCTGTATTTCGATATTCGATGATTTTAAGAACATGAATAAAAAGCGATAACATTATTATATAAAGAGAACAATCGAATTCAATATTAAAAGAAAATAAAAACGAATGTCATAGCAGATGTTTTGCGTGAGGCTTACTTGTATTCATCTGTATCAAGTGTATGTTATATTTTCACAACTGAAAATTATTAATAATTATCTGTTGCCTGCACGCTTCGATGAACTACAGATAAAACAAGTATCATAATATGCCGACATTGTATACTTCTATGTCACATTCCAGCTGTATAAGCGAAATTATAATACAAAAAAATTAACGGACTTTCACACTTCGAACATCGACAATAGAAACGTTAATTACTAAGAGACTGTTCACAAAATACGTTCGCACTTATGGGTGGAGGGGGTGTCGTTTACTGTGGCGAAGGGTGTCGGGGTGTCTAAGGAAACGTGACATTAGAAGTCAAACAAACAATTTTTTTTTTGTTACGATAAAAAATCTTTGCTTTAATATTTGTAAAGATATTATTATTTTACGTACATGTGTTTGTACATTTACGAGAATATCACTCATTTGTGTAGATTCGCAGTAAATGTGAAGGGTGAGGGGCCTAAAATGGTAAAATTTTGCGTGACGTATTTTATGAACAGACCCTAATATATATTTGACAAACTTTATATGTTAACGAGATAACTTTTCCACGATTGATATGTATTAAATAAAGAAAGAATAATTACTTTAACTTAGCAAATTTCATTAAAATCTTACATTAACGGAATCAACGTATAATAACAACCTCGGTTTATCCAATAAACTGAACGGCCTTCTAGATTAAACTAATGATCAGAAGTATTAAAAAAAAACAAACAAAACGCTATCAATAAATCATGATTCATACTTGATTCCTCACAATTCCGACCGGATGCTTGTATTTTATCGATGTAATTTAATATTCATTATAATAGTGATGCAGTATTGAATATTAAAACATGAGTTTGATTCTTTAGAAGTTATTCAAATTATCATACCTCTTCTAGTCCACCCACGCTAATATTATAAACACGAAAGTAACTCCGTCTATCTCTGCGTTACCTCTTTCATAAATGGATCACAATAAAATTAGGAACAGATGTAGCAAGATAGTTGGATAGTTTTTATAACGATATAGAAAACAAAGGTTCGCAAAATTTATTTCTCATAGACAAATAATCTATTAAATTACTCTTCACTAATATTTAGATCAAGTATCCGTAAAACACATCTCTTCAAGACCTGTATAATGAATAAAAATTGTGCAGATATAACCGCGTACCTTGCGTTATAAAGGGGTTATTAATATTGTTATTATTTAGATATCATCCCTACTGTGGAAAGGCTAACTGGCTAATGTGCAAAGACTGTCAACGGCTCGTTAGTCAACTTCCCTTTGCATCGTTTATTATCTTAATTCATTTATAAATTAGTCTTAAAAATAAATCACCGGTTAATTAACTTTTTTTTATATATTCTTTACAGTGTCATAACGATGTGGTCTATGAGTTCGGCCGCCGTGTTATCTTTCATCATTAAATTTAATAACATTTTGCTTTTTCCTCTCTTTTTAATTAGTGTAATTGAACATTTTCAGATACATATGTTATTATATTTATGGATATTGCATGTTAAAATATAACAGTTTTGAAAGACTTCCCGAAATTAGTGGCAAAGTAATATGAAATAAACTATTTACCCTTCAACTATGAAACGACACAAGGATCTAGAGTGATCAACTTTTTCAACAATATTACTGTACTAATTTGACAATACGACAGAGTATAAAAGCAATTCATTATATATACGTGTTAATCCCAATATTCTATAGTATGTGTACGATATACGGTTTCTAAATTAAATCTACATCTAATATTGATATCTTATATAATATACTAGCGAACCCGGCGGACGTCGTCCTGCCTTGATAATAAAAAAAACCTAAAGGTCAACCACAGCGCCACCTACCAGGCGTCGGGGTGTAAGGGGTGTCAAATAACATCTAAGACTTGAGACACCCAACCCAACCTCACCTGCACGTGGTGCACCTTGCTGAATAACGAACGCAATGGCGAAAACGGGGTGGTAGAGTTTTACAGCCCGACTGGGTCGCAACCACCATGTATATGGCGAAAAAGCTCGTCATAGTGATTCGTTTTTGCGGGTCGCGTTTCGGGATCAGGCCGGCATGACACCAGCGACCGGCAATGGATAGCGTGTCACGCGGTGGTCGCCATTGTTTTTGGATTGTACTGTGCTTACCATCAAGCACAGTGCAGTCATTATGCCGTGCTACTATTAAAAAAAATCCAAAGCACTCTTGAATCCACCTGAACACGCGCAAAATCTATCCAACCCTTTAGGAGGAGTTCAGTAATATGTACATGGACTGAAGAATTATAATATATAGGTATATATACTTTATATATAATTTCTTCTCTACGTGTGTATGTCACTGTACTCCTCCTAAACGGTGGGACCGATTTTGATGAAATTTTGTGTGCGTGTTCGAGTGGATCCAAGAATGTTTTAGATTCACAATTGAACCCGGTAGGTGGCACTGCGGTTGAATTTTAGATTTATTTTTTATTATCAAGGCAAGTCAACGTCTGCCCGCTCCACTAGTGTAGGTATAAAGATCGGATACAGAATGTTATACTGCCCGCAGTTGCGTCTCATTACTGTCACGTTTGCCAGTCTACGGACTATTTATTTAAACTTCTATATATAAATGGGCTGAAACTAAACAGCTAAGCACATTTTTCTTCTCTGGCCGATTTTCCAGAGACTTCTTTTTGTTCAGTAGAGATTGTCTAGCTTTAGTATCATGAATATTTTTTTAGTAAAGTTCTTTTTGTTAATGTTGACACTTAAAAAAATTATGGATTATGGCCGAATTTCAACCACTAGGTGAACACTAGTTAGTGTACATAAAAACTTACAAACTTTTTGAAACTGAAAGCCGGAGTTATTCAGGCGGAAGCGCCTAGAACTTTGTTTATTAAGTATTATCTACATTTATTACAAAATATTTACCCAATAAGTGATTCATAAATACCAATATAGTAGTATATTTTGGAGACTTGTGTACCTCTGACACGGAGTATATTTTTTTTATTCTTAGCTAGAATGCGCAGTATCTCTTGATAGTCAAAGTCAACAGTGACCGACGCTCCATTGTCAGTAAATTCCTCGCCACGCTTCCGTCTATTACATTTTACAAAGTGGGAACGCTCTGATTTATAATTCTATTGATGGATGGCCTATTATAGAGAGGATATTTGTGAAAGGATTGTTAACCAATAGCTTACTTGGTCCTAATGTATCTCTCATCATGATTGACAACACTTATTTACCAAACAACAACGATTTAACCACGAAGGTAATCTCGTAACAAATGGAAGAAAACAAAACGCATAAACCACAGAGAATAAATATTTTTATCCATATTATGTCATAACCACAAACATCACACCAACTCATGGCCATAAACGTAAGTCTTATTGAGCGATACCAATGATATTATAACTAAAACGGTGTTTTAACTGTTACTGGGTGAACGCGTTACATCCTAGGCCTCGTCCTTACTTTCCATCAGGTCATCAGGTGAATGAGGTCAAGCATCGCACAATGCATTATAATATTTAAAAAAAGTGTGCGTGTACTTATGTACACGCGTTAGAAGTTATACTTCTTTGGCGTAAAAAGATAAAAATCTTTTCAAAATTTTTATCTTTTGCCTAATTCTACGTTTGTAGAAAAAACGATACTAACAATAGAAAAAAGTATTTAATACATTGAAAGTTTTAATACAAAGTTTTAAACTTCGGGGTGTCGGTTTCTCGTGTCAATGTGCGCGCGCATAGTAAAAATTTACTCTCATCATTTTTCCCTAAAGCACCAAAAGAAGTATAACTTCAAATACAGAAAACTCGTACAAGTTGTATCATAATGTAAAATCCTTTTGTCCTTTTTAACTCGACTTAATCGCGTTTTTAGAAATTTTAAATACATAGTAAGAATAAAAATCGTCTACAATAATTTCGAAATAGTAAAAAAATATTTCAAAGGTTCAATGATTATTCACTCTCAACCGATTTTAATGAAATTTTGTATACGGAGAGCGCATGTTATGGTAAAAATTGTTAGCCAGTACAAATATTCAATAATAAGTTAGTACGAATAAAAACATGTTTACGAGATGAAAATAATTCCTGCGAAGGTAATTTACGCGTGCGAGAAGACGCTGATTTAACTACCGCGTTTAGAAATCTATTGACAATTGGAAAAACAAATTTGATTTAAAGCTTATTTATTTCCAAAAATAATTCACATCCGCAACGTACATAAATTGAATCGGTCAATTCAAAAACCGCATAGGTCACTTTTTTTTCTCAAAATATGCCCTGTTCTGTGAACGTTTCTTTAAATATAAACGCATATTTTATCCAAAAACCACGTTAGTAAGCTTTGCTTTTCAAAAGAGGGCCCGTAAGACGCCCAGTGCTAAAACTTCATAAGTTATGCGACTAAGTTATTTTTACATGCATCACTATGTTGCAAACTTAGTATCAGTTACTCGACGCACGAAAGATAATATTATAGACACTGAATTGTGCCCAAAGATACATGAACTCATTTTATGCTTTCCGAGGGAAAACATGATGTCAAAATTAAGCAATCCGTGTTAAAAGAAAACTATCCAAGTCTTGGTTAAAAAAAAAAAACAAATATATAAAATACTGGTAGTAAAATACCATATCCTTGAAGAGCATATCCAATTTTATCAAAACATATTTAACTGGCCAACCGTAAATGTTGATGATAACGCAGAAGAAAATCATGGAGAATATGATTACGGACCATAATACATGTAACCTTACCCTGTTTCTTGGTAAAGCATATCGGTGTTAGAAGTTAATTTACTTGGTTTAAAAAGGTTTCGAATTAAATGCACCGTGCTCGCCCGAGGCAAGTTCGCGATATCCTTTTTCTCAAGTCCAACCTAACGTAACCAAAACGAGACAAAAGTGCAAGATGGCGAACATTCAGCGACCGCGGTGCATTTAATTCGAAACCTTTTTAAACCAAGTATTCAATATGTATTTAACTTTTTTGTAATAACACCGCGCATAAGTCGCTCTTTTTATATGTTTCATCATTATTATTGCTTATAAATTACGAAGTCTAATTTCAATCAATTGCAATAAATATTTTAAATCTATGAAACCATATTCAACACAAAGGAGTTCTTCAAAATTTGTTTATTTGTGAATGAGTCTATTTTTATGGATTTTTGGAATATCCGAATAGTGTGACTTACGTGATTTTAGAAATGACCGATTCAATTATATATGACACTAATAAAAACGAGTAAGATATAAAAGAGTAGATTTCAATACACTCATATAAAATATACATTACCCCCGTTTAATAAAATGTTGTCCCTGATCCTTCTCGTTATTGCATGTAAACGTAAGAACAAAGAATATTCGAAGCTAAACAAGCCTTTGCGATAAGGAAACTAATTAATTTTCAGGGTTTCTCATTAATTTACAGTCTAATACAAAGGCATCAAATGGTGTGGAATCTTCTTTGTTATTATCATATAGAAAATAAAGATATCGGTAGCTATTTATGACATATTTTATTTTACATTTAGAGTACATATTTTTTTTATACTACGGAGTAATACTGTAAGAAATGCTGTCTATTATTTAAATATGTAAAAAAAATCCAGTATCATGATGTTTGTCCACAATAAACTCCGAAACTACTCAACAGATTTTCATGAAAGTTAGCATTTATGTATAATTTGGTCCAACTCGAGAGATGGAATAATTTATATTTCGATTCCCAATATTTTTAATTACAAATTAAATTATTGTTAATGTTGATTACTGTTATAAATTGTAAGTTTTATCAGTCTCGACCAGATGGCGCTTTTAATTAGTTTGTTGACAGAAAATTGTATAACCGACTCTTATAGATGGCGCCACGCAAATAATCTGTCATCATTTTAATCTAACATGTAATATAACTAAGCCACAGCTGGGCGTGTCGGGATCAGCTAATATAATATGTAATGATTAGGTATTACACACTTTGATAGATTTCTATTATGGAAACATATTGTATACTATAATTAAATGCAAGTCATATTAATTAGAACTGCATCAAACGGTACAATGTAAACCAGACAGCCTAATATGGCACGAATTTTGCATTTATCCATTCTAAAATGCGCAAACGCTACTTGCGCAAGCGACCAACGCGACGTAACGCGCCAATCAGAGCATCTCAATACTGCATTTCGTGTTACCGTAAATTCGAAATATCATATTATATGGACGATAAAAAGAAGACGTGAATGATTTCCTCCATAGGTACATCAAATTTTATCTTCACTTATCTATATATAAAAGTTGTTGACATATCTAAGATTGATAAACTCGACCATCGTTTAATAGATCATCATGAAAACCGACTCACCCGAATGCTTTTTTATGAAGAACGGTTTTATGTTATTCATTTTGCTATAACTCGTCACAAGATGGTTCTGCAGCGCATCAATTCCTATAATGTTATACACAGCTAACAACTAGTCTAATACAAAGAGTTTTAATATCAAACAACTATTCATCCATTTTTTATTAAAACATTAAGTGCCTTAATGCTTGTTGGAAATCTCGATCATAAGTTTTACTCTACCAATCGAAGGCAATTAGTTACAAGCGGGTACACTAACATTTGTGTGGAATAAATACACTTGTGATTCAGAACCAATATCCACGTCATAAAATAAATGAGAACAGTAATATTGATGCACGTTCCGGAAACAATGAGAACAAATGAATTTTAAAGTCGACCTTCGTACACTGATTCTTCCTATACTAATAAATATATATACATCTGCTGTCCAAGACAAATTATACGCTTCTTACTTAATGTTATCGTGATCAGTGGCATCCGATTCTAAAAACCAAAATTACATTTATTTGTTTCAGTAATTAATTCATACCATAACATCAATTTTGCACTCATTGTACGTTTCACACATTTTAATTAATAGCCATGTTCGAATTAAACCCGGCAAACGTAATATTGGGATGTACATTATTAAATCGAAGTAAGCAAAAATACGCAGCAAGAAGAAACCGAGTTACTATACCTTCTTTTAAACGTGGTATGCATTAAGCAATGCACTGATAAGACTTGATGACTGTAAAATAATTAGTCAAATATTATTATTCTCCGTTGAGATTAATTCAGCATCAGACCACTTACATATAATACACTAAAACGAATAAAAATTATGCCTTCACGAATACTGTCACAAACATGAATCATGCAGAGATTTCATTGAACGTTAAGTATTAAAGAGAAACGATACCTAAGTAAATTACTTCACGCAAAGTAGAAAAAGGATCTTACATATAGACGACGATACATTAATCATTTCTAACTGTTAAGTTAAAACTTACCTTTCTTTCTCGTGTGATGACAGTGGATACTGCAGTACTGTCTGCTGATCTTCCATCTCCACCACACATTGTGTCCCGAGTTCAAGTTCTGCAACATATTATTGATAGTTATCAAGTAACGAACAGCATTTAAAAATAAGAATCGTTAATATTATAATGAGATTTATTTCATAGCAATGTCTATTATTTTATCATACTTAAACTTTATCTACAGTTAAAAAACGAATACACATTAATAACCTAAATAATCTGTGACACATTACGCATTAAACATTTTTGATAATGATTTAAAATGTAATATTACAAATATTTTTTAAACATTAAGTTTTGTAACGATATTACAAAATATGCATACGAAATTTTTAGTGTTCATTGTCATTATATTGCTGCCTATGGAAAATAACTTTTCAGTAGTTGGACTTGGAACACACTATATAAATTCGTTTCGTATTTTAAATTAATTCAGGTGTTAACTTTTTATTTATTTTAACCAAACATATTTCTATTACACGCGGTAACAAATATTTATAATTAAACATAACTACATATATTCAAGACAGTATAGAACACTAATGTAATTCTTTTTTTCGTTCTGTTTTCTTTTATAACATAACTGTCACTGGTGTTGATCATTGCTCATTTATGACGTCATTACAGTTGAAACTCTCATGTGCAGGAACTATTATAGTAAGTACACGATATACACATGCGAAGCAGACGGCGTGGTATCGGAAAATTATACAGCGAAAGGTTAAATAGCTTTATGTACACAAAAATATAATATACATATGATACGGAAGGTAAAAGTATTAAATAGGTTCGGTACACAACTCGGTTAATAATATTTTATAGTACAGTAATAATGCCTCCGGATCATAGTAAAGCAAACGGGTGACTCAATACGAGGTCGGACGTTGCGGACGCAATGATGCTCTTTCAAATCCGGTTTTATGCTATTTTATATAAACTAATAAGTACTTATGTAAACTATTGTAAAACCAATTCTATTATTAAGCCAAACGATAATCGTTTTTGTTAGATTGAATTACAAAAATATTAAACAACGCTTGTTTTCGAACAATTTCGTTCGTTGTTTTGATTGGTTGGTGTTTTTTTTTTTAAACGAGTTATAGTTTCAATTTCAACAGGCACGTAACAGTGCTTTCGTAACTTCAAAGCCTGAACTCTGTTACAACGTTTAGACTTATATTTCGTGCAGATTATCGCTAACTTTCTACGTTCAAGGATTTTTTATAGAATTTACTGGATGACGTTGGGCATATTAACATTCAGCACGTCGCTGTATAAATAAATACACCATGCCGCGAACATTTTGGCATGCTTAATAAAGCGTAGAATCGATTTAATGAAAAGACGTTCTACTGTGAAGTGAAACAATCGCAATCAGTAGTCGAGAATTTCCACGTGCTTAATCACAATGACAAAGAAAAAAAGGTGAACTGAATACTTAGACTAACAATAATAATGTATCCGTATATTTTATGAGAATACATTTGGGTGTGATTCTGTCGATAATGTTGCTTTTTTTTATGTCATAAGTGCCAACGAACAGGTGGGTCACCTGCTGTTAAGTGATCACCACCGTCCATGGACACTAACAACACCAGAGGAGTCGCAAGTGCGTTGCCACCCTTTGGGGGAAGGGATTAGGGGAGGGAGAGCGAGAGGAGGAGAGGGGAGGGGAGGTGGGCCTCCGGCGCTCTCACTGGCGAACGAAACGCAACAATGCAAGCACTGTTACTTCACGTCGGTTTTCTATGAGAGGGTGGTACTACCCCGAGCGAGCCGACCCATTCATGCTGAAACCAGTAATAGTTTCAACATGGCTCTACCACCATCAACCACTTTATGACGAAGTTGAAAACATAGTTTCTGAATTTCATCAAAGTGTAGTTCAAACACATCGATAGTAATGCCCAATGCCCATGGGCTCATATTGTTCTTATAATTACAAGAATATTAAATTTTAAAAATTATTTTATAATGATTATTTCTTTATTTACTATATACATAATGCAATATTCATAGATTACATGAAATACAATAAAAACTTAAGATGATTTGGTTCCATTAAAAATAAAACTGAAAATGTTTATCTTCTCTACTTCTCTTTGAATAAATGACACAATTTACTAAATAATCTATTGTCTACACAAATGCATGTGCTGTATACAATGATACTTTATCAAAGTGATAAACAAAGGCTTAATCTTATCTCACCATGTGATACCAAAAAATACCAGAACTGTATTTACACTTGTTTTAGAAATTAACTTATAGTTACTTGAAGACGAAATTTGTAGTTTTTTTTAATATTATCACTCATAATCATTTCCTATAGTATTATACTGAGGTTGTTTATGGTTATGTTTGTATAAAGGCAACTGGTGATCATGATTCTCAAATTGTAATAACTATTATGGAAAGCTATATTATCCTTGAGTGCTATTAACTATATTCGCTGGCAATTGCTAGTGATAAACAAAGAAAATGAATTCATTATTAAGTAAAAAAAAACCTACACAAATGTAACATTAAATATACAATATAATGTAACCCAAATAAAAGTTCAAGTAAACATATTTATATTTCAGTTTCAACTCCAATATTATTTTATCAATTTTTATTTAAATTTTCTTTGAATATAAAATCCCAATAAATTAAAAATCCATCATTATATCTTCAAATAGCAAATAAATAGAAAAATCTTCAATACACATTTTATATTAGAATATGAACCCTTTTGTAAATTACACTTATTGTCCCATTTTTTCACATTTATTTATAAAGATACACAGACTATATATGGTTTCAACTTTTTATTAAAACATAGATTCTGATTGTTTCAGTTTTGTTCATTTTTTATGGGATGATTAGTTACTACATATTTTCTAATGACAAACATGAAACAAGGAACAGAAAATAGTTTTCCAATGACACCTTTATATACAGATTCTAGCAAATTTTAAACAACAAACTTTGAATTGTGTAATATCACCAAATGTAATATGTAACATGGTAAACCAGTTTTACAACTAAAGGGCAGACAAATATTACACAAAGGGTTAGCGAATGTATGTCAAGCAGCAGCTGTTTTGTCAATGCTATTACATAGATCCCTTTCTCTGTAGTTTAATTGTGACCAAAACATGTGTGGCTTAGTAATTTACTGTTGTATGTAGTAAATACAATTGTCACAATTGTATTTATCTAATCTAACTTTTTAATTTAATTTTTAGTCTGTCACAAACAATGAATGAATAAAGCACCATTCTAGTATTACGTAAGCACTGAAAGGGGGGGGGAGTCCGTGATTTGCTTATTTTTGATGACATAGTGATTGGGGAGTAACCGGAATGGATTTCAAAATACTTATATAAATGTTTATGTAAATATGGGAAGGGGGTAAGAATATTGCTTACTTTTGCTGACTAGGGGGAAGGAGCAAAAATTCTGCTTATGTAATACTTGAACGGCCCCGGAATACTTTATTGCACTTTTGAATTTATACACTGGAGAGCTTAATGCCACAAGGCATTTTCTTCCAGCTAACCAGCAGTATTGTTATCAATCAAAAAGTTTCATAGGTACTGCATATTAGAAAAAACTAAAGAAAAATGGATAAACAAGTAAATATATGATATACATAAATATATATAAAACAATAACATGAAACTAAATAAAAAATATCAGAGACTAATAACACAGTCATAAATATTTATTTTTTACATTTAAAAATGTTGGTTCATAAATAACAATCTAAATTAATTCATAATTGTTACAATCTTCGCATCATATTCAAATTGATGTGTTAACATTTACATTCATTACCATGTCTTTTTTTTGTATTTATATCTCTGAGATTACATTTTCAAACTATTAATTTTCATATCTATATGTATGTAATGATTTGGAAGGAAATGATAGTAAATACATATGAAAATATTGCCAATAACCTATATCTATATTCCTACCATCTGATCGTTAGATAATTTCTATAATACATATTTTTTTATAAATACTTTCAGAATCTTCAGAATCTATGGTACATAAAAAAGTAGTTATAACATATAAATTATATGCAAAAAAAATTAATTGTAAACTCCAAGCTAAAATGGCAACACAGCAATGTTCACTTCAAGCTCTATCCCCTATTGTCATTAAAATTAAGATTAAGTATTAAGAAATTTATAATTGCTACAACCATGAACAATACAGTTAAATTTAATCAGGTCCATTTCAATTTACTATCTATAATATTATTTAATCTATCATAGCTTACATTTATATCTTCATATATATAATATAGCTACAGACAGGTGCACTATTCTCACGTAGAATAGTTTATCAAAGTCAAAGAAGAGACTGTAACAAATACTTATATCAAATTAACTTACATATACTAAACATTTTTATATTAATTTATTAGTATATTATTCAGCATCCAACAAGGTTTCATCAATATAAGGCAGTGAGAATAATTTTAGCTACAAGAATCAGAAATATATAAATTAGGATGTTATCACAAGTTGTTTTTTTTATATCTTGTAAATAATTAACAATCCAGAAAAATAATTTAACCCTAAATAAAAGTTCTTAATCAATTTTTAATTTCAAAAGAATAACATGATTGTATCTTTACATAGTTATATGATACCTATATTGATATAGGTATTTGTATACCCATGAATATTTAGTGTTATAAGTCCTTAGTACTTTATTTCAAACATTAATTGATTCCTTTGTTTGATTGTGTTTTTTAAAAGTTCAAATTAAAATTATTGCATTGTAACCGAAAATGTATTATAATATAAAATGTATTCAGATGTGATCATGTGATGTTGAATCATATATAGAAAGACACATTAATAGAAACATGTATTATTAGTTATCTTTATTTTAATTATAATGGTAAAATATAAAGGTAATCTCAAAAAATACTGCTATGATAAAATTCTAATTGAAATTTCTATTTATTAACAGAAAAAATAGCTTAATCAATTTAGGCATTGACAAGGTACTTATGAAAGTACAAAACGAATTTATGGAAAACTAAGTTATATAGGTTATATGCTTAATTGAGTTATGTATTCAATTAATGAGATCATTTTTATTTACCATTGTATTATATAGCCATAGATCTTATTTTACAGTGTTACTACTACAAATAAAAGGTGGAGTTTGTTTCTATTGGTTTGCAGTATTTTTAAGATAGATATATTATCTTGAAATTTAATTACTTTTCCTATGAATACATTTAGAGCGTATTTGTCCGTTATAAAATTCATATCACTAGTAATACGCAAAAAAAGAACATACAGATTTGTATGTACCAGAAAATGTAAATTGAGGTAATTACATGAAGTATTTTATTGTTTCAAAATAATTACTAATTTACTTTAAAATTACGATTTGTGGCTTATATTTTTTGTCAATTACCCGTAACACAAATATATGTATTGGGGAGATACACAAAATAACTATAAAGACCCTAAGAGATAAATCGTTTTATTAGAAAATAATCATAATTATTCGGCCATAAACTTAACAAGTATTAATATTTTTTCCTACAGCAAAAAGTACAATAAAAAGTAAAAAAAATATATAGTATGAAAAAATATTCAGTCATAGAGCTAAAACACTTCTTGAACAAACTTAGTGTTTATCGTAAATGAAGTATGCATGCAGATAAAGTAAGGCACACGCAGTCACCTGTATGATAGCGATTTCTTTATTTATTAACAAAAAGAAACCAACTTACCTCGTCTGTTAAAAGGACGAACCCGAACGGCTACTTTTATTTTATCCGAAGCCATATTGCACTCAAATTACACAAATACAATTAAAACACAACACTTCGCACAAAAGAGTATAATAGATTATTGCACATATTCACCCATATTCTAAAACAACAAAATTCATTATTTCACGTTACGACCACGACGATCCCGGATTGACACTGCCCGCCATGTTGTTTTTACGTTGCAAAGTACTAGATGCACAGAGTAAGCTAGATGCAGTGTTATTTTACGCAAAAACTGTTAAGTAGTTATAATAACTGAAAATAGTTTTCTTATCTAATAAATCTTAAATCGAACAAAAATTTATAGAATATATGTTATCTATATAGGCCCGTATTTGCGCAGCTAATTTTAATACTTGATTGTATTTGCTAAAATTTAAGTTGAACGAATCTTGTAAGTAAACAAGATCTTCAAATTACATATAATTTTTCCATTCTCCAGACCTTTATTAGTCTTCCGATATTTTATTTCTGTTTCTCACCAATCGCTGTCATTGTTTTAGAATTTCAAACCAAGGGATTTATAATTGTTTACTTATAAATTCCTTGTTTCATACACTAATTTAGTGATGTGCGTTATTTGGAGCAAGTAGAATTTAATTAACGAAATTAATAAATATGTTATTTTATTGAAAATCGATTAACTAACTCCATTTTAATGACGAACATGTACTCGAGTGACAATAAATAATTAAATTATACACAATTCATTAATCTTTTCAGATTGAAATTTAAAGATATTAAAAAAAATAATAATAAATAATAGGGTTTAAAAATAATACATTTATCTCAGTATCTTAATTTGTTAAATGAATATAACATTGTAAACTTTTATCTTAGATCTGAAGAATATGGTTGAATCATTTATTTTAATATCTTTCAAATAATAACTAGTATAGCTGTCACTGAACAAACGAGGCACTGCTCCAGTTCATGATATTCCTCATTTGTAAGAGTAACTACTTCTGTGAAATCTGCGGTTTTTGCTACCAATGGTATTAAAAAAACTATCTTGGGCATTAATTTATTGCGCTATATTATACACAATTCATTAATCTTTTCAGATTCAAATTTAAGGATATTTAAAAATAAAATAAAATATAGGGTTAGTATATTAATTTGTTAAATAAAGGAGGCACTGCTCTTGCTCATGATATTCCTCATTTGTAAGAGTCACTATTTCTGTGAAATCTGCGGTTTTTGTCACCAATGGTATTAAAAAAACTATTTTGGCCATTAATTTATTGCGCTACTAGCTTAAAGTAAAATGTGTGAGTTACATAATTTAATTTTCATTTGAATATGGTTAAATTGTTAATTCAGTGAGTATTAAATCAAGTATCTATTAACTTACAATATTATACACATCTCTGATAAAATACGATTGATAAGAACTGTCATATCATGTTATACTATCTGTGCGAGAGCAAAACATGACAAGTTTGTTTTGCAACCTTTTATTTCATCGTACGCATAAATGAGTAGGTATTGAGTACGCGGAAACCAAAAAATAAAACCCTGAGCTAGTATTGTTATTCCCAGTTAATCCTACTGAACACATCATCATACATTGATATTGGATGACATAAAAATGTCAACTGATGCGCTTTTTGGTTGGGATCTAACATATAAAACTGTTGAAAAAGATATCAAGAAAAAATCTGATATTATTATTGCCTTTGTACACTGGAATTTGATTAAAAGGGGCTTTCGAAGCGTCGGAATAGGAGATGAGGTATCAACTAATAGCTCTATTGATAGACCCATAAAGTTTTCTGATGGTTTTATAATAATTGTTGAATGATCAGTTTCGGTAGAGGTAAATATTAAATTATATATTTTTGATTTCAGCGAACCCTATCCGATGATGAAGAAAAAAGTGAGTTGCTTCCAACAGGTTGGAACGACAATGACAATTACACATTAAGATATGTATTTGATTCAAAATTATATATACTACACGGACTGAATACTGATGGAAATATGATTGTGAATTTAATGGTAAATGTGATATATTAATTCGCAACATTATGTTAAATGGTATTTACTGCCCTATTCTTGTGATTTGACTAGTATTATCTTGTTTTAAGTCATTGGTGTAGGCATCTGGACCAATTAGGTAATTTGCCCCAGTCCTTGTAAAGGTAACTAGTTTTTACCCACAGCTTTGCACGCATAGTTTAAATTGTTCTGCACATGTATTTTAAATTGTATTAAAGATATATAAAATTATAAGAACCTGTACAATTACAGAATGCTCTTTAAAAAACAATTGTAAGTACAACACATACACCACAAACTGTAACATGTACATTAGATATATAAATGCTAAAAGTTTGTCAAATGAGCTTTAAAAAGCGTGCCAAATGAGGTTTGTCATCAGCAACACATTTGAAACCTTAACCCACCATACAACTACCTCAGTGCTCACTTGGCTGTATAAGGAACTAATAAAACAATTACTTCAAAATTGTATTATAAAGATATAATATGCCTGTATTGTCAATATTTAATATGTTTATGGTCTAAGATCTTATCAAAATACCCTTTCTCTCTTCAAAATTACTATTAATTATAAAATTGAAGTGTAAACAATAAGTTAATAATTATTTTTCTAATTAAAAATACAGTATAAGCTGAAGTCTTGAAATCTTGCTTTTTAATATTTGACAATTTAAATAATGTTCATTGAACTCTATTCAATATTCTTATTTATACATACCTATGGTTATTATGTAGACGAAAATGTGGTAAATAAAACAAAATCACCCTCAAAAGGGTGAAATAACAATAGAATTTAAATCAATAAGTTAAAGGAATATTATGGTGGTAAAAGGTTTTCATGTGATAACCTGGGTAGGTATCACACTCAAATAGTATAGTGGATATTACTTTCAAATATTATACTCAAGTTGAAATTCTTAAACCAATCATATTTTTAGGCGGAATACATAACTATTTTATTTATTGTCACTTAACATCAGGTGAGATTCTGATATAAAATTAACTTATGATGATCAAACTAAAATCTTGTTATGAAAATTTCCAACTACTAAGTTTGTCATGTAGCACATAATTATAACTGGGTCATAAAGTGCACCAATAAGATATTAAAAAATCATAACTACTGTACTATTTGCATAGGTATGTATCACCACTTTAATAAAGAGATCAAATTTTATTTTGCTTTTATCAACTTAATATGAGCTTTGAATTTTTTAGAAACAGCTGTAAAGTAACATTGTATTTGTCGCTCTTTGTATTAACAATTATACATCTTAAATATAAAAACATCCAGTGTCATGATGTTCTTCCATTATGAACTCTGAAACTACATGAAACTTGGTATTTATGTATAGTTTAGTGCTACTTGAGAGATAGGATAAGTTATATTTTGATTAATGGTCTCAATATTTTTTAATTACAAATGAAATTATTGTCAATGTTGATTATTGCTATTAATTGTAAGTTTCACCAGTCTTGAACAGATGGTGCTTTAAATTTGTCTGTTGCCAGAAAACTGTAGAACCGACTGTATCTCATAGATGTTGTCACAATTTTGATTTTCTTTTTCAACTCCAGCTTATTTTATGGTGCATGTCTTTTATTCAATTCAACTTGTAATCACTAAGGCATAGCAATGCAGGGCTGAGTCAGCTAGTAATTTTATAAATTCTTGGTAGTAATAATATGCATACTAATTTACAGAGATCTGATGACTTGGCTGTATCTAACATAGCATTGAAAATTGATGATACTGTGAATGAAATGACTGGCTCCATTGATAAGATGATACCAAACCATAAAGAACTAATTTACAATGTGAAAAGAGATCTTATTGATTCTGTAACTGAACGGCCAACAAGCACAGCTGAGACACAGACTTCAAGAAGTATAATTATTTCATTTATCTTACTTTATTCAGTTCTATCTGTACATAAACTTTAAATCAATATTTTAGTATCCGTAACATGTTCAATTTTGATAAATTTATTTTGATGCAGTGCCGTTACTACTATTATAAAAAGGTAAAGTTTGTGAGGTCTACTAAATCGATTTTGAAAATTCTTGTACTAATAGAAAGTCATGTTATTCGTGAATGTCATAGACTATATATTAACCCGAAAAAAGAAAAGACCTTTTGGTGGTAGTCGAATTTTTTAAGTAAGTTGGAGAAAAGACAGTCAAACGAAAATGTTTCTTACAATTTTTTTTTTTTTTCTCGAACTGACTACGCATTGACCCGGCAGGGTCTTCACAGCTTCACCGGACTAGTTTCTTACAAATGCTTCCTTAACAATGAGAGAGATATACGATTGAGTTCGAGAGAAAAGTTGTAGAGCTTTTAGATTTAGGCAGGCATGACAATGGCGACCAGTGATGGATAGTGTGTCATTCAGTGGTCGCCATTGTTTTTGGATTCTACTGTGCTTACCATCAGCCACAGGGCAGTCATTTTGCCGAGCAACATTAAAAAAAAAACAAAGCGTTGCCGGGTTAGCTAGTTAATGTATGTAAAATTTGTATGCCTGTAGAAGGTTGCCTTAGATGAACATGTCCCAAACATTGTTTCACTTACAGTTATATAGGCTATATTCTGTTATTAAATTGTATATTATAATTAATATGTACAAATTTGTGAGCAAGTGCTATTCTTATAAAGAGGTTAAGTTTGTTTGTAACTAAGCTAAAAAATATTTCACTAACCGAGTTACATTTTTGTATTTTACTATATATTAAGGAATTACTATAATTATTGTTAATTATTTACAGATGAATCCAATCATAGAAGGCTACAAGATGATCCTTTGAGAATTCCCCCAAGACCAGGAGCTCAACCAAACACACCAGATTTATGGTAAACTTGTGTACCCTAGTAAATACAGCTAAATATTTTTGTTACTTTATGTATTGGAGTATATTCCAATCAAATAAATAGCCAATTTTTTTAACTTATGAATTTTTTTACAGCAATTAAATGCAATAAGTTTATATATAAACCTTGTAACTGAAGTTTTTGCAGGATCTCGGAATGCCATGTAGTGATCTTTATATTTTATTCATAAGCTTGTGTTATTTGGCTCTATATTGTGTAATATTGGTGGTGTTTTATGTAATATAGTTTGGTTATTGTGCACAAGTGCAGTGGATGGGAAATAATAAAATGGAGAATGGATTCTGACTTGTCACAAAACTCCCTGGAAAGTACTAACAAGACGCCCAAGCATCTTGTTAGTTCATTGAAATGAACGAAAGGAACTTGTAGTATCATAACCTACTCGACAAAGGCAGTAATAATCTACTAGAAGATTGGTTGCCAAAAATAAAAATTAAAAAAAAAACTTATTCTTGTGGTATATAAGATCCACATACTAATTTGAGATCTGAAGTCTTAATATGAAAAACTCAGTATTATAGTATTACCAATATTACTGAAATTATATTATCTGTTTTTAACAACAATAAACCTGCTTCATCCTTGTATTTAAAACTTAGAGAGATATTTTTTTTTTTGGAAGAAAATATAACTTTGTTGCTATAGCTTATATTTTTTAGGTAGTTAGACTTGTATTTAAATTTATTCTCCACAGGAAAAGAATTATTTATATTTGATGTACATATTTGAAAGTATATCTTGTCACACAACTTTCCGCTATTTCATTACTAAATTCTGAACTTAATAATTTAAAAATGTTTTTTTATTCTAACCACACTCTCCAAATGTATTCTGATTGTATAGTTTAGAATTTGGTGTATCCTGTAAGAATATAAATATATAAAACTGTATTTATATTACAGGGAATTACCACCTGCACATTTGCCAAACATTGGTCGATCAGACTTGGATCCTTTTGCACCTGGTGGTGGTGGAATGTTGTTCAATCCATTTGCACCTCGTAGAGACATTGAAAATCCTGGGCTTGGAATACCTGGTGGTCTGCCGAGGTAGGTATTATTTGTTCAATAAACTTTCTAAATAAGCATATTTAAAACAGCATGAAGTTTTTAGGTTACCTTATATATGTTTGTTTAATTAAAATTTTCATGACACTTTGGGTCATCAATTATTGCAAATGAAATTAATATTTCAAACACAATTTTGTACAGCAAAGAATTGTTACTTTGAACTCTGTGATCATATATTAATGTTATATGAGTTGTATGAAATAAAAAGACAGCAAAGTATTAAGGTAGGATTTTTTTTTACATATTTTATATTGCTCCCTCGGTACGGAGCTCGAGTATATACGCTCCTCGCGCGAATACAGTGACATGAAATCTTTCATCACTGCAACAACATTACACATATCACCTCCACACACGTGCATGCACACAGGCTAACACATGTTAGTGGAAGGGTTTTATTTTTTCCCTTATCGAATTGAATTAGTTCAGAAATAAATATCCAACACAAAATACATATAAGAGTTATTGAGGTATATATGCTTGGTTACACCAAAATCGTCTATAGATACATTTAAAATTTATCAGTTTTCTTTTCAATGACCAGATCATAGTTGTTCAGACTGATTTTCTTGCCTTTAATTTTACACAAGCTATATATAAAAAGGCTAGATGAATTTCGAAGACCATATTAACTATATAAACAAATGGAATAATTAAATAGTTCTTTTACATTTTTGATAAGTACTTATGTTAGCTTACATTATTCTATTCTTATATGTCGTACTTTTTTATATTTATGTTTAAATGGTAAATTAGATTATATTTTCAGAGGTGCAGTGCCACCTGGAGCTCGTTTCGATCCTTTTGGCCCGCCTGGTATCCCCATGCCTGGCAGACGTCCAGCGCCACCACCTGACGCTGATCACCTTCCTCCACCTGGATTTAATGACAACATGTTTATGTAACCTTTATTTATTACAATCCATACTGTTTCAAATACTTCAATAAAGTATTTCATATTGTATGTTATTTTATTACTCATTTATTATAGGTATAAAATTCCTGAATTTGACAAAACCGTACCTACCTCTTACCGTACCGGCTTACCTAATTAAATAACAGACTAATTAAAAGAATATTCGTTTATTCAAATTTCCTAAAAAGAACTATGACAAAATATTGTGCTACACTGTCATTTTTTTTTATATATCATAGGAGGCAAACGAACGTGTGGGTCACTTGATGTTAAGTGATCACCACTGTCCATAGATACTTGCAACATCAGGGGAGTCGCAGCCTGTATTTGTGAGAGGGGAGCGGTGGAGGGAGGTGTGCTTCCGGCGCTCTCACTGACCAAACGAAACGCAACAATGCCAGCACTGTTACTTCATGTCGGTTTTCTATGGGAGGGTGGTGGTACTACCCCGAGCGAGCCAGCCCATTCATGTTGAAACCAGTAATAGATTCAGCGTCTACCTTAGGTTAAATTGACAATGAATTATAAATTACGTAGATTATAACCTATCCTATAATGAAGCCCTACAGGTACACTATTTCTATAGAAATTTACATTTCTACCGTTATTTGTAACCACGCCAAAAAAATAGGCAAGCGCTTGTCTTGGTTATGATTAAAGACCTAAAGTTACCTATACAAAAGCTACTGTAACTCTTGTTATTACTGTTTAATGTTTGCAATGATGTAGCTAGAAATTATCAACGATCTCATTTGTGAAATTAATAATAATAACAAATATCGTACGTTACTCGAAAATAATGTAAATTTCTATCAGTACCTGGAAGAAATTATATAATTTGATCAGTAGTTTCGAATATTAAAAATACAAACTGTACCTCTTTATAATACTAATAATATAACATATATAGTAAATAAAACTGGAATAATTGTTTCCAAAACAAAATAATATATGTAATTTGATAGTAATAAAATACTGTTTTATTTAATCGAAATGCTCTTTATATTTGGCAATGTAAAAATATTTTTTCTGCCTGGCAACAAACCTGTTTCAAGAACAATGTAGCCAGATACACAGTAATTACAGTAGCTCTTTGTATTATCATTATTTCTGTTCATTTCTGCTATCACTAACTAACACAGATTACGTTGTATGACAGTTATGATAAAATCTGTGACTTATTAACTAAAATGAGAATAGTTTATAAGACAAATTTTTTAAATATACTTTACCATACATCGTTAATAGTATCATGTGCGTGTAAATGAAAAACCAATTAATACATATTATACAGTAAAAACAACAATGACTTAATTAAAACAAAAAATATATTTAAAAAAATGAGCCAAATATAGTGTTTTCCGGCTCTTCTTGATGATTGGATTGTTTTTCGAACCGATGATTATGTTTTCGTTTATAAATTCCTTCTCAGAGTAAAAGTGGTAAAACATATTCTTAATTTATTTTATAATACATATTTTCTTAAAGGTAATAATAACTATTTTATATTTTGTGTGTAAAATGAGCGTAGAGACAATATAACTCGATGTATTACCATTTTGATTTCTTTAAAGTGAATTATATTGCCTTCTATTATAGCCGCAGAGTATTATAATAAACTTAATGTCAATATTTTACCACTAAATATAATAATTTTAACTCATTGAGTTGTAATTTATTTTTGAGTCTTTTATGTGGCAACTCAGAACAAATACATAAATCAAAATCAGTTCTACAATTTATTTGTGCGGTGCACACGTTTCTAGCGTGTGTGGTGAATTTTCTTGGCTGCTCACGGCTGCAACCGTTCAATTTCTATTCAATGTGTATGGCTGTGAAGGTATGTTATTTTAAAATTGTATCAATTAACACGCAACAAGTACACAACACTTTTAGAAGGCCGCGCTTGCAGTTATGGACGTCACCGAATAAGGAACTATATTATCGTTTACTTAATTATTCTTTCATTTTTTAACATTGTAGTTATTAAAATATTGTTGTAACAACGTAAAGAGTAATTTTAATTCGACAAAAGAGGTTGTTATCGTCACACCCATTGTCTGTCGACGTAGGCTTTATGTCGTAACGGACGGATTCCTCATCGTTCATGACAAAATGAGTTAATTTCGGTCGATATAAAAGGTTGTCTTTAACGAATGACTCACTTTACAGTATGCTTGTATTTCAATGCGTAGGTAGGTATGTAGGTTATCTTCCTTTGACCTGTACGAACTTACCCTCAATTCCATTCGTTCTTTGTAACTTAGCGTCTTTCATTTCATCATCGTTTTTTGCATAAATAGTTCTGCTTCCTCGTTATATTGATGTTTCTTTTGTAAATGTTATTTTGAATATGTTTTCCTGTAATTATTATTGTTAGTAGGTTGTTATTTACATATTGTTTTAAACTTTATATAATTACAAGCATTTTTGTCTGTAAGAAAGAGGTAATATATTTTCAAAGATGGATTATAGATAAATAATTCAAGGTAAAAAATAACATGGAGACAGATAATAATAATTGCACTATGTAGCTATTGTCTATTGAATGTATAGAGTGCAGTAACCTTTTTATTGTTTGATATTTTATTCTTATTTCCCTGTAATTGTAGTGGTGAGTTGGATTTGCATGTGTAAAGGTTTATTGTTCTTCTGTTGGAATAAAGAATATTTCTTGTGATATGTTGTGGAAGACTCAAATTCTAAATAGTACACTATGCTAGTTGAGGCTGTATTATGCTTTGCTTTTCTAAGAAAAGCCACAGGACTTACGCATAAACTTAAAATAGTTGTTATTTTTTTGTTTTAGTAGGGTAATTGATAATTAATATATAATTAACAGTCAGGATACATTTAATTTGATATTTATTTCGTAATATTGAATAACATTACATTACATATAAGTCTGTTTTATTTGTTCAATACAAATTCAATGTATATTCAAATATTAAGCATTAAATATATTTTTAACACATACATACAAAAGACATGACAAAATAAAATCCCAGTGAAGCAATGAAATGTTTTGTAAACAGTGTGAATCACTATCCTGAAATGTTATACCCAAGTTCAGCTTAATTCCATGTTTATTTTAATATTATCCATTGTCTTTCTACTTTGAGAACATGATTATTTATATGATTTCCTTGATGGACAACATTTTTTGTTTATCTCGAATTGATATGCTATCTGACACATTAAATATGATGGTAATATTAGCTTGTATCCAACAGATCATTCCTGATTTGATTATATCAGTGAAATCAATACACTATGTATATAATGAATAACCAATATTTAAATTATAATAAAACCATTAAACATTACAAACTTTAAAGTGTTTGAATTTTTAATAAACATTATATACTTACATATTTTTTTAAAGTGGCAAGAAAAACTTAACCCCCTTAAACATGTTCTCTTTTACATTATAAACATTTCAAATGGACAATAAAATTTACCTTATAAAACAAGTTATTATCTACAGACAAGATAATCTAATTCCTTTTTTATGATATTTACTAAGATAAAGTAATGTTTGTAAAAAATAATAATTTAAAACATATTAAAGTATTTTATGTAAGACATACCTACTTAAGTTAGAAAAAGAAAGAAGTAGGTAATGCATCAATATATTTTTTTAATAATGACCTAATTGTATATATGAAGTATAAATAAAAATTGAATTATGTAGCTTATATATATGACCTAGCGTGATATTCAATTCTTTATATCAGGAATAATAAAGTAAAATAATTGCCATGTAAAGCTTGCCTTTCTTCTTTGTAACAAGTTTGCCCTTTCTTCCTTGCTAAACCAGAACATTCTATACATATAACACCAGACAATGGACTAAAAGGAAGCCTGTTGTGTGCCCTTTGTGTTTATACACAAGACATTCTAATTCAAAATGAGGTAGGTAAGTTACTTACCTGCCATAGCAGCTATTCGGTGAACTATGGCATTTAAATCTGTTCATGAAGTGAAACTGGTTTCAAAATTTATTATTGTTACTGGCATTATAATATTCCTTTTTTTGCTAAATCTTTCGATTCTCAAGGAAGAGTACTGTAAATGTATAAGTGATTGTCTTTTGTTTGTTTGTGTCAATAATCTCTACCAGTGAGATTTGAAAAAAAAAACATTTTATTCATTCTACAGTGAAATTAGTTTAAACAATTTACATTAATTATTTCGCCACAAAGTTTTGTCTATGGTTTCTTTATATGCAGGTATGGGAAGACATTATCGCTATGTCTAGGAACTGTCAGGTTGAGTGACATACACAATACGATAACGGGATTCGCGGTCATTCCACATGTTAAAGGATTATGGGGACGCTAATTTCAAATTATTATTGGAATGACAAGGGTGTGCGAGTGTTTTTTTTTTGCGTTTTTTGAGGTTTGTTTTTAGAGTGACAAGTGGTCAAACCTTCGTCAAGCTGGTATGGGACTAGCATACGAATATTTTACATAAACAGCTTTTTTATTGCGCGTAATTTGAAATCTGTGATATCTTCTAAGATATTAATTAAAATTATATGCTACAAAGGGCAGTTTTGATTTAATCTTTTTTTTTATAGTAGCACGGCAAAATTACTGCACTGAGCCTAATGGTAAGCACAGTACAATCCAAAAACAATGGCGACCATCGAGTGACTCGGCATCCATCGCCGGTCGCCGCTGTCATGCCGGCCTGCGAAAAGCTGGATATACACAGGCTGATCCCGAAACGCGACCCGCAAAAGCGAATCACTACGGCGGGCTTTTTCGCCATATACATGGTGGTTGAGACCCAGACAGACTGTAAAACACTACCACCCCGCTTTCGCCATTGCCTCGTTCGTTATTCAGCTGGGCAGCACCACGTGCAAATGAGGTTGGCTTGGATGTCTCAAGTCTTCGATGTTATTCGACAACGCCCCAAAATTAAGTGCCCTTTGTAAGTAAAGTATTAAATTGGATACAGGTGAATGCTATTTTTATTTAAATAATGTCGCAAATAAACCAATTATTTATCAATAATATGTAAAAGCTAAGATTGATTACTATTAGCTTTTACATATCATTCATAAATAGTTGGTTTATATTGCGAAAAAGATGTTTGCACCCCTTTTTCCTAGATGGCGGCCGGGGGACAAGAGTGGCAACCCCACAAACTTGGGGTTAAGCTTCTATTGACCCCCAAATATGGCCCAAAAAAACATTGCGTCCTTTAAAAAATGCAATATTAGGTCCTTAAATTGTAACATTTTTGTAACAGCACGGACTCTTTTGTAAGTTTTTTTTTATATTTATAATTCTGTATTACGTTATATTCGTTATATCATATCATATTTTCGTTATATATATCATAAGGTTTTAACCAGCGTTAACAATGTTAGTGCCCGAAAACAACTTCATTCGAATGCATTAACTATTCTCTATACATTATGTTCTTGTATAAACGTAATATCCACAAACCTTCCGGGAGAAATTTTCCAAATGTTAGTGAAAACGGTATCAAAATATATTACGTAGATTAGAAGAACTAAAGTGAATTTGTTTATTTCTAGATTTATTATCGAATATTATATGTTTTCTATATATTTTATTTATTATAAGCTACAGAATATTCCTGATACTTGTATTCTATTCAGGTATAACCACACAGGTACCTATTAATATATTATAATCATATTATTCTTACCTACTCTTGTATCAGTTTTATCAAAAAGTATTCACAAATTATATTATATAACAAAAGACGTTCTATTGTGTATGTAAAATCTGTAAATATTCGGTAAATGTTTAGATTAGATAAACCTAAACGGAATACCGATCAAATATGGTGACACGTTCGTGTATAAAAATAACATAATTTTGTGTAACATATTTAAGGTCGTCCTTTAAATTCTTATCAAAATATTTAACCAATTTGCATGCCCAGTAGGTGCCCCTTTATATTTACCAAGTTGGCTTTTTTGAATTGGGTATCATTCAAATCGTTAGTTTTTAAAAAAAATATATATCATAGGTGGCAAACGAAATGGCGGGTCATAGATACTAGCAACACGAGGGTAGTCACAAGTGCGTTGCCATCCTGCTCCCCGGCGCTCTCAATGACCGAACGAAATACAAATAATGCAAGCACTGTTTCTTCACGTCGGCGTTTCTGTGTGAGAGGGTGGTACTCCCCGGGCGAGCTGACCCAATCATGCTGAAACCAGTAATAGCTTCAGTGTGACTCTACCACCTATATAGCCTAAAACCATTTAAACAAAATGTTTTTAACGATGTTTCTAATAAATTTTGACCTTATCAAAATATACAAATAAAATTTTTAACGCCCACACAAAAATTTCTTCATCCCATGGGGTCATAGTACATGGAGAATTAATAGGATTTGGTAAGTTATTCAAAAACAAGCAAAATAAAAATTAATTTGTAAAAAGTGAAAAACTCAATGTTAAATGAATGGGATAACAGTCGTCATTTAGGAACGGTTAAACGGTATCGAAAAAAAAAACTCTTTATTCAAAATCAAATGTTTTATTGCAAACAAAAGTCCATTTAGTTAGTATATACAAAACTTAGAAACCAGTTATTAGTTCTTACATCTATAATGAATATGAACGAATTATTTTTATAACGCCACAGTGTGTAGGCGTACCCAATGTTCCAGTACGGGGCTGTCCCACCTGTCTGCTACAGTATTTAGTCTAAAAACCCGATTTGGTAAATAACGGACACCCTAATGTGTAGCGTTATATTATGTACTGTTGAAAATACATTATTACATATTAAAACGATTCAGAGTCGCATGTCATATTGATATACAAAATTATTAACAGCCTCGCCTGTTTTGTTGACGTTATGGAATACGTCAAACCGTTCTCATTTACGATTTACCCATTATTCATCACTGTTTGAAATGCGTTTTACAATGGCCTACGTCAGTGTTGGTTGCATAACGTTGTGTATACCTAACGCTTTGCTAGAATATACGACCTGCACGGCGCTACTCATGTACCGTGTTCCATGCACGTTTAAGGATAATGATTAAATATAGGCATACATTATACTCTATATACTGTTAATGTATATGTAAATAAGACAAGCAACCGTCTACTACTTCGTACGCAACATATAGGTACATATATGTAATATAGTATACCAATGACAATGGCTGTCTTATAATCGCGTGAAGGAGTTTTTACCATCCGATCAATATTTTCAGACATTTCTAGTTTTCAAACAGTGACTAATAAAATCATTTGAATGTATAAGGTCCATTTTCATTTCATTTTCATTTTCTCTAGTACTTAAGTCGCGTCGTCATTAAAATTACAATAATTTTTGATAAAGTGCACCGATTTTAATGAAATCAATATCAAATGTTACTCGAGGATATGCTTTATGATTTGTAATGCGCGTTCAAACAAACAGACAGACAGACGTTTCTAAAAGTGGTTGAAATATATTTCATTACTTACTATCTATGACACCTGAAACAACATTTTCCTCAGATATCTAAAAAGTACAGACACGTTAAATTTACGTTCTTATTATTATATGTATAGAAGATATAGATAAACAAAAATACAACTTCACCAAAAAATGTAGTGTAGAATCATCAATCGATAATATAATCGATATTTTTATAAATAGACGTTGTAAAGTTAGTCTTTTGAAAGAGTTATACGCATAATTCATGAACGACATGCTATTATATTTTGTCTACTCTTCCGATTGTAAGGAAAATATATTTTAATACTAGGAAATATAACAAAAAATTAGTACGGTGATAGTTTACAACGTGTATTCGATTTTGAATGCGTACGTGACTTGCCCGACTGGGAGTGGCGGTGAAGCGTGGCTCAGGCGGGGCGTTGGGAAACACTATACGAAACAAAAGCGAGACGAACGGCCTCGCGGTGTGTGTCTATTTATCGTTGAAATACGAGCCGATCAGGAGAGGACTCCCTGGATGAGAGGCGTCGACCTGACCTTCAGTCGCGTCTGTTGACCCTGCGCAGGCGATGGTCCGTTACCTCGACTGTACACGATTCCGCCCGATAACTAACGAAACGGTGCATGAATTCCCCATTTGCCCTTTCACTATAAATATACTTGGAAATTACATATTTGTTATCGAAAGTGACAAAACGTGAGAATGTTGTAACCCTAAAAAAGAGACCGGTAACTGTTGATATCAGTTTCATTTTGTTACACTTAATTTTGATGGTAACACAGTTTCTATATTTGAGTTATTATATTTCAATATAAGCTAACTCCAATTGTAATTGTTCATATAAGATGTTTAATTTTTTTAAGATATGCAGTTTTTATACAATGAAAACGAAAGTTCATACTTTGTCGCTCATAAGGAGTTTTTTTTTATGATCTTCATATTTTACACATACAAAATTTGAAGATCTTGAAAAATAACGTAAAATATTAGGAACAAATAAAAGTAGATTATTATTATTTTATTTTAAAACTAGCGGGCCCGGCAGAAGTTGTCCCGCCCTGGTTATAAAAAAATCCTTGATAAATTATATACCAAAACGTTTCTCATGAAACACTTTATCCACTGCTGAAAACCGCATGAAAATCCTTTCAGTAGTTTATCGCGTACAGACAGACAGACAGACGCGGTAGGGGACTTTGTTTTATATTATGTAAGAAGATAGATAGATGTAACGACTCATTTATCAAATGATTTATTTATTTATATAAATAGGCTAAAACATATCAGTACCTTTCTATGTGCTGTGTTTGTAAACAGATTTTTTTTTTGTAGATATCGAAGAGCATTCGTTTTATCAAAAAAAAAAATTGGAAATTGTTTCTGTCGTACCATCGAAGAGTCCGAACGAAACGTTTATAAGTCTACTCGTCATACTTTATGGTACTTACATCTATGATGTACAATATTTATTCAGTTACCCAATAGAGACCGCTTAGAAAAAAAATCGTTCTTGTAACAAACAAAAAACTAGCTTTTACCGCGGCTTTGCTTGCGTTAATGTAGATTTGACCTAGCTCTCGGGGATAGTACTTTTCTCGGTTAACAGTACCATGTTTTATATACACTTTTCTGTGCCCGTAACAACGTGTATTATATATGTAAAATTTCAACAATAAACAAATTCTAGTTAATAACTAGTTTATATAAAACTACATAATGTTATAATATATTAAAATGACTTGCTTTAACTATTTCTAGAGCTCAATATATTTCTCTCTTATATCACCAATGATCATAAAATATATTGATTGTGATTGCGTCATAGTTTCGATTTAGGTAATATGTGATATAATTCTACCAGCAAGGTTCCCAATCGAAGTTGTAAAATAAAATTATCAAACTAGTTTTTGTAATATTTCCTTAATTTATAAGACACACGTGGAACTTTATAATTACTTGCCGTCATAAAAATGTGAATTATAATTATTTGATTAAGTTCGCTTAGAATAAAGTAAATAAGCTAAATTACACGTGAGTCACGCGGTGGAATGTTCTAGCCAAATTATTTTAGCGTCAGCGTTTTATTAATGTCGTTAAAAGAATGCTTTAATTAAACTGTTGCTATTTATGTATACTGTAATATTCTCGGTATTTCCGGAAAATGCCTAACGGGCTTGTTCGAACTTAAATAGCGTGGATGATGGAACGTAAATGGGCATTATATGCCCAACTAGGGTACCGAATGTACTATATAACACCACAATCTCGTACTTATATTGTTCAAGACGTTTTGTTACATATTATGTGGCAGAGATGTAGTTGTTAAGGCGGATGTGAGGTGTAAATAGAATCGATAAGACTAAGTATAGGAAGTTTGAAAATAGCATCAGTGGCGGAGAAGTTGAGGAGTAAAATAGGTTAGCGTGGTATGGGCATGTCATGAGGAGAGACGAAAACCATGTAACTAGACAAGTTTTGAGTATGAAGGTGGACGGGGTATATGATTAGAGGAAGATAGAAAAAGGTATGGATGGATTGTGTGAATACTGAGATGACATCTGATAGAAGATGATGATGTTTTCTCATTTGTTATAGAAATTATTTAAAAAAAAATGTGTATGTATTTTCATAAACTTTCATGAACTCCTATAAATTAAAACTGCAATATTTTCTTCGTTACGGATTTATAGAGTTACATTACGCTGGCTTAAAGAAATTAAGACTGTCGTTTTTTAATTCTATTCAATAATTGAATTTCATTAAATTGTTCTTTGTATTTGACCATTCGAATATTTACTAACCCTACACGTCTAGCGGGAGGAGTTGAGAGTAGTTTTAGCTTTTATAAAAACTCGATGGGGTATTCATAAGGGTCCTAAGGTCATTGATCCAGGCCGTTTGCAGACGGGTGAATCCGAAGGGCGATGCACTCCGAGACCCATTAAAGGCACACGCGAGCAACACGTTTTACGCGTACCTGATGATGTCTACGAACTTGATTGTTATGAATTTTTGATGAGTAGCGAGTTTTTTTTAATTCTATTGTCCTATACTAATATTATAAAGTTTAAGAGTTTGTTTGCTTGAACGCACTAATCTCAGGAACTACTGGACCGATTTGTAAAATTCTTTCAGTATTAGATAGCTCATTTATCGAGAAATATTATATATATATCGTCTGTATCGGTAAAATCAATAGGAGCGGAACACCAATGAAAAATGTTTCAAAATCGGGTTTAACGTACATATTATTCAAAAATATTTTCACCTTCTGCGTAAACGAAGTCGCGAGTTAAAGTTAGCGTTAGCCCAAAGTAACTATTCCACGAAGTCGCGGGCAATAGCTAGTGTAGGTATAAATACCAACTTTAAATGTGCCTTTTTTTTTTTTAACGTGGGGAAATCCCTTATGGATACGCCACCCTCCCGGGGGAGAGGGTGGGTTATGTCCGAGTCGCACGGACTAAAACCCCACGGTGTACCGACAGACCGTTTTGTGGGGGCGGCAAGGGATCGTTCAAGCTAATCAACCTTGTAGAGCCGCCTCCACGGTCCGCCCGGCGGAAGGTGACCGCCGGGCTCCTACCTATAGAGGGACAGACCGGGTACACACCGGCTGCCCCCCTTCGTCCGTCGGACCTGTGCAATAAGGAGATGGGCCCCCGACCCATCCCCTCAGGTCCGGCTACGGTGGCAGGAGGAGTTGGGCGAAGCGCCTTCTCCTCCTGCCTGTCCTCCTTTGGCGGAGACGGCCACTTTGAGGGTCTGCCTCGCGGGCCCTCTCCGCCTCCTCCTTCTGCGAGATGACCTCCTCGCAGAAGGAGGCCATCGCTCGCCAAGCCTGTTCGCTGCCGAGCATGGCCAAAACCACGCTCGGCAGCGATAAGTCCGTTCCTACGGCCGCCGCCAGGATGCGGCGCTGCTCCCCCCACGCAGCACACTCAGACAGCGTGTGCTGCGCGGTATCTTCCTCAGCGCCGCACTCGTGGCAGGCGGCCAACTTTAAATGTGCCTGCCTGAGGTTACTGATAAATGATACTTAACAAATTTTCTTTTTATACAAGAACTAGAAATAACTTAGTAGTTGAGATTTCTTGCGGGAATCTCTACTGAACTTACAATCCTTTAACATCCACATTAATGTTATAATTGCGAAAGTAACTCTCGTGTGTTATATTTTTGCGAATAATTCTTTGCACTGATAACATTTTGAAGCAGCGATGGCTTAATTGATAGCGTTTTCGAACACAGCGTCCATGGACGTAGGCTCGAATCCTTGCAACTAAGCCGGAGCTTCTGGTGAAGGAAAACATAGCATGTTGGTTAGTTTTTTTTAAGTCCGCCTGGCTAGCTGCCACCCTCAATTTGAAACTCTCGTCAAGCACCTGTTGGTGTGGTCCAGGGTTACACCTGAGAGACAGTCCTCTCTAAATTTGACTTTTTTACCTTCCTTAGACCATGCCGTCATTTAACATCAGATGAGATTGAGGTCAAACGCTAAAACCTATAAAGTATTTTAAAAAAAAGTCAACGAAAATTAGCTTAGAAGTATAGACGTAGGGTAATTATCTTAAATCTTCTACAAAAATACATACAAATTCTGGATAAAAATTTAACATTGAGGACGCGCTTTCGATTTTTCGCGGCTCAATGTTGGCATCGAGTCCTACTAGACGCGCATAGCGCACGCACACAGACACGACAATTGATAAGCTTGGGAATTATAGCGCTATTGAAACGACTTTGATACTTTTATAAAAAATATTACAATATTTTCTTATTATTGATGTTCTACTTTTTATGCTATAGTACCAAAATAAATTATAGTTTCTCAAGGTCATACTACGGCAAGAACAGTATAACTAAACCTATATATGTATACGTAATAGACAGAAACATCGAATTTGTGCTCAAATATTTAGCTCCTTAGTGCCCGATCAAGGTATCATATCTCAACATTCTCATGAGGAGTAGTACTGTGGTAACTGGATCATAGTCTAGATAATAGCTAGAAACATCAAGTTTGTGCTTAGATGTTTAGTCTCCCAGTGTAGGAGTAAGGTTTAATTTTTTAAAAGTTTGGTGCATACAGTATTTATGATAACTGAATCTTAGTATAGATAAGAATTTTAATATCGATAATAACATAAAATAAAATAAAACAACATTTCCGATTAGATGATGAGCCTTGTCGTATCAGATGAGAGTATCATTTCCCATAAACCAAGTGAGTAGCTGTATCACGATAACAGAATTTTAGTACTAATAATCGCTAGAAACATCAATTTTGTGATCAGAGGTCTAGTCTCATTGAGTCATATTAACGTTTCAATGTATGGGTCAGATGAGTAGCTGTATCATGATAACTGAACTTTAGTATTCATAGCAGCTACAAACATCAGATTTGGGTTCAGATGTTTAGTCTCAAAGTATCGGATGAAAGTTTCATTTCTCATGGGCTAGATGCGTATCTTTGCCGTGATAACAAAATTTTTGTAGAGTATACAGTAACTAGAAATATAGAGTTTACGCTGAAAAGTGTCATAGTGTCTGATTAATATTTAATTCGTCATGGGCTAGATGAGTAACTATATCGTGATAACTGAATTTTAGTACATATAGATATTAGCTACTAACATTGAGTATGCGCTCAGAGATTTAGATAGAATTTTTAAATTAGCGTTTGCTTCTGAATCAAAAATAATTCTGTGAACAACATACTACAAAAGCCTGAATAGTAAGTTTTAATAGCTGTAGTACAACGGGCAGCATGTGATGGTCTTTGTGTAAAACGGACCCTAATTCCACCGACAAACTTTGCATCTCTAGCTTTGATACACTTTTCACGAAATAATTCGTTTCATTATAAACAAGACTTGAGAGACCATGTTCTGATAAACAATAAGCCTTATACTCGATTCTTTTAAAAGATTACCTTTGTTTTTAAATGCTGCAGTGTGTTTATGATATTATTGTATATATTCGGAATAAATAATAAAATATAATAATGCGAATACGACATATCTATTACTACCCATGAAGGAGCTCTAGCTGTTTCTGAGAATTCATTATGAGGTCATTTTGTTCAGTTCTGCGGTAAGCTTTTGTTATTACTTGACGAAAGGAGTACAAACAAGACATATGTCTTGACTGTCTCTACCCATCAAAGAGTTCCATAACAGTTTTTGAAGTTGGTCGTCATCAGATCATTTTGTTCAGTCCTGTGGTAAGCTCTCGTCACAAGTAACAAAAGGATTACAAAGACGACATATGTATTTCTACCCGTCAATCATAACAGTACCTGAAATCCATCTACAGTCAAAACGTAAAAATAACTAACCTAATAAAAACCAAACTTAGAATTTTTGTTTCAACCTAATGTCACTACTAGAAATATAAACCACTATAAAATATTTGTTAGTCTTTCGAAATGATCAAAACGTTTTGCGAAGTTTATACGTATTTCTACAGCGATGTTTTTTCTTTCTAATCGAGTGCAAAGCGACGTAGACAACCATTCGCTACGGCACCTGAGCGCGGTCTGGCGCGACGTGAATCCTTCTTTCATACTTTTGTTTAAATCAAATATAAATAGGAGTTCCGATCGCATCGTCGACTCGAGCGGTTGTCCGTTTTGCTACGCGCGCTAAGTTCGATTTTAATACTCGTGATTTAGTGACGTCAGTTATTTTGTTGTTTCGATCCGGCACACCTGCGGTGCACCTGCGTTCTTTTTCCTGGAACTGAGTGAGACCTTTCCTTTGTATTTATTTATTGCTTTATCTATTTCTTGGTATATTTATTTATTTACTCATTTATTTATCTATTTATTTACGTATTTCTTTAATTCTTCAGTGATTTATTTTTAAATTTATTTACTTTTTATTGTTTGTTTATTTAAGTAGTCTTATGTTATTTTTCCCCTGTCTCGCTCAGGTACTTATTTGCGTTGTTTTCCTATTTTGTTTAGTTTTAAACAGCTCCCTTTGATCCGGACTCGGGATAGTCCGTTAAATTCATTAAGGCGCGCCCCCCTGCCCCTCTGGCAGGGAGGTTTCACATGTCTTCCTCCGCCCCACTCCCCTCCTCAGGCCCCGGTATGGCCTCCGATCGAGAAGTCGGCCTCTTAGAGACCGAACTTATTAGCCTCCGCGGTTTTATATCCAGCATCTGTCCTCGTCTCGTAGACGATTACGATGCGTACGCTGCGAAGCGTCGCATCGAGTTCCCTCACTCTTCCAAGCCCGCTCCCTCGATCTATGCCAAGATCGAGGCAAGCAACAATTTTCCCATCCCACCCGTTCACGATAGTGACGATAGCGATAGCGATTCCGATTCTGGCTCCGATATGGAGCAAGACCCTCCTGCTCAGCAAGATCCTCCTGCTGAGCAAGCCCCTCCTGCGGACGATGGCTTCACCACCGTCACGCACCGCAAACCGCGTAAGAAGCGCTCCAACTCCTCATCAGATCCAGAAGGCAGTTTGCCCTCCAAAAAAATAGTCAATGTCGATGGCGCGAAAGTGCCAAAGACGACACCAGCGCCCTCTAGACCCGCCTCGCCTAAAACTGCCGGGTCCCGCAGTTTCGGGCAAAAAGCCCCGCCCACCGCCCCCCGTTACGATCCAAGACAAAGCGTCTTGGGTTGAAATTTCTAGCCTGCTGGAAACGGCAGGCATCCCTTACACCTCCGCTGTGAATACCGCTGTAGGTATTCAGGTGAAGGTAGCCACGTCCACCGCCCATCGTGACCTCACTCGTTTCCTTCGGGACAACCAGTGGGGTTATTTCACGCACTCTCTCGAAGAGGAGCGTAAACTACGGGTTGTGATCCGTAGGGTTCCTTCAGAACTCCCGACTGACGACATTTCCGACGACCTCAAAGAACAGAAGATTCCTGTTCGCGAGGTTCATCGTATGCGCTCTCCGCGCACCAGGGCTCCATATGATATGGTTCTCGTTGTCCTCGATCGCACCCCTCAAGGGAAAGCGATCTTCAATCTCACATCCCTCTGCGGCCTCTCCGGCGTTATCGTCGAGCCGCCGCGCAAAACGTCTGTGCCCTCGCAGTGTCACAACTGTCAGGTGTACGGACACTCCGCACGAAACTGTCTCCTGAAACCCAGGTGCGTTAAGTGCCTCGGCGACCACTCCACCAAGGAGTGTTCTCGCACTAAAGACTCCCCCGATCCCCCGAGCTGTGTTCTGTGCCGCGGCGTGGGTCATACCGCGAATTATCGCGGATGTCCCCGCCCCCCGCGCACAAAGCGCCCTCG
>MU159317.1:150678-176204 GCA_015888305.1 Antheraea pernyi | reverse complement strand
TCTATACTAATATTATAAAGAGGTAAAGTTTGTGTTTCAATCCGATATACACGTATTCATTTGTGAATCATGCAATTTCGATTGTATGGTTCACAAATGTATATATGTATGAATAGCTTAGAATAGTTAGCTAGGTCAGACGTGTCTTTTTCCAGGAAACAGCCCAAGCCGCGGTGTGCGTGCACCCTTGTGTATGTTACCTAAAACCCAACTCGGTTGCGTGCCTTAAGCGGCAACCTTAGTAGTCCGGTGAAGCTGTGAAGACCCTGCCGGGTCATTAGCGTAGTCAGTTCGAGAAAAAAAAAAAAAAGTGAGAGAGTGATAGTGCCCGAGGCGAGCCGTCCCGACCCATTCATGCTGAAACCAGTAATAACTTCAGCGGGGCTCTACCACCTACAAATTTGGCTTTCTTCACGTCTTGTGCACCGGCAGCGTCCGTACCCGCGACTAGTGCGCCCCCCCGCCCCTACCGGGCTCCTCAGGCCCCGTGGGCTCCTAAACCCGCGTCCCAGCACACTCCCAAACCTCCGGCGGCTAATCCTTTACAGGATGACCCCGCATACTCCTTTTCCCTATCGAGTATTGACTACGCAGGTCAACTACTCATTTTCCACGAGATCTCGGAGATCTCGGCGTACGAAGAGTGCTCTCGTAATCCGCTACTAGGTGCCGTCACGGCAATCCATAGATTTCCAGCCATCGCGGCTACACTACGACGGCTCGCTCGGACAGCCGTTCAAAATAAATAACTCATATAAGATAGAGTAAATCGCGTATTTACGTCTATCTTCCCCTAAAACAACCGTTAAATAATAATAATTTTTGTTGTCTATTTTTAGATTTCGGCGTTGTCGCCGTTAAGTAAATTTAAATTCGATCTTATTAAATGCGTGTTGCGCCCGCGCTTTTGTAATCGATCCTTTTTAGCTCCCGCACACATCGCGGTTCTCAGTGATATCTCGAGCCTAGGTCGTCCCCGCGCGGAGCCCTCGTGATATTATTATCGCGATACAGTGACTCACCTACATCACTTGAACACACATATGAGATCATCTCTCTCACACACGTGCACATATATACACATGGTGGGAGGGTTTTGTTTTTTTTTCCCTCATCGAACTGAATCGAATAGTTTTAGTTCGTTTCAATCCGATATACACGTATTCATTTGTGAATCATGCAATTTCGATTGTATGGTTCACAAATGTATATATGTATGAATAGCTTAGAATAGTTAGCTAGGACAGACGCGTCTTTTTCTAGGTAACAGCCCAAACCGAGGTGTGCGTGCACCCTTGTGTATGTTACCTAAATCCAAATCGGTTGCGTCCCTTTAGCGCCAACCTTAGTAGTCCGGTGAAGCTGTGAAGACCCTGCAGGGTCAATAGCGTAGTCAGTTCGAGAAAAAAAAAAAAACAAATATAAATAAAGAAATAAATTGGATTTTATTCCATAGGAGTTAAGAGCTACGTAGTTGTCATAAGACCGAGAAATTTTGATTACAACAATTTTTTTTTCTCAGGTGTAGTATAGATAACTTGGATATTATGTCATGTTATTTATACTTGATTATATGTAGCATAAGCAGGTATTTTTTTATTAAGAAACATTTTAATTTAGTGCGATTTTCATACCGAAAAGCAGGCTGTTTTGCATGACTGGACTACGGAGAATTGATTAAAAAAAAATAGAAACCTATTAATTTTAAAAAACAATTATCTGTACATGATTGTTAAAGGTTCAATGTATCTGTGTTTAGTCATTATGTTTACCAAAGGTCAACAGTTTTGTTGTAATTCTTACCGAAAAACAGTGAAAATGGAGCTTTTTTGAGAGCGCGTCCTTTAAACAACTATTCGTCGTAGTGTCACATTCATTCAACCAGTCAACATTTCATCGCGTGTATTTGGCAGACGTTTACTCAAATTGTGTATTCAAATTGTAACCAGTAAACAGCATTCGTTTATGCTTATTTACTGGCAGGAAATTAACTGAGATATTGTATAACGTAAAACAATATACAGCGTGCACGACAAGGCACGTAGGAACGTAAATTGCGGTTTAACAATCTTGAAACGACCCTATTAATGCAAGGTATTAATTCCTGTTATTATACTGTGTCATCTCGCCACTACAATATTTTTACTACATTTCAATAACGCGGTTTTTTTTTTGTGAATAATGAGGTTAGGCTTTTGTTAGGACCATTAATATAAGCTAATTTAATTCCTGTTAATGTACTGTGTCATCTCACCACTACAATATGCCATTACTACCATTCGTTAACAGGGTTTTTTTGTGAATAAAATAAGGTTAGGTCCTTGTTGGTCCCATAAACTTAAGGTAATTTATACTGTGTCATCTCACCCCTATAATATATGTTTACTGCCATTCGTTAGTAAGGTTTTATTTTTGTGAATAATAAGGTTAGGTCCCCGTTTCAATGACAAGTACTAGAGAAGGGTAATCGTAAAAAGCGGTCCAGGAAGCAACAAAAAATATGTTTTGTAGGACATATAAAACCCCAAGACACACAGTCTCCAATAAAAGTAGCGCTCAAAACCGTCCCGCAACAATTCCCCAATATACATACGTGGTTATAGATATGCGATAAACTTAGGATTTTGGAAATTCGACCTTACCTGAATGATTTAAAGTTGTTTTTACAAGGACGCATGCGACGCGAGACTATTTGAAATGATAATTAATTATTTTTGGATTATGCACTCATTTTTATGTGCCGGCTGTGTGACGTTAAGTGTCCATCTTGGGTTTTTGTATATCAATGAGAATTCCATGAGAAAACCATAGCACGGTTGGTTAGACGTTATTCCAAGCTCAAGCTCTTCTGGCTAACTACACGCTTCAGGCTGGGAATTTCAATAAAAATCAAGTGAGTTAAAAATCAATGACGTAAGCGATAGTGACTGACTTTAGCAAATCTATCTATAATAATTAGCGATGTTGACGTCAACGGTAGTGACTGAGTTTTTAACGAATGTACCCATACTATAAAATCGAGGTAAATAGCGCAAGCCGATGGCTTGGCTACCGTCGAAACGGGGCCACTGAGTCAGGTCACGTCGATTTGCCTCCACGGTCAGGACGAGGCACAATTTTATGCGTTCTATCAATATTACTATCGGTATTTGCAAAACGCTTGCCACAGAGCGATATATATAATTCTTTTAAAATTAACTATATCTGACACTTTATTAAAAACCCTTTGAAACGATAAAACATTTTAAAGAAAAGAAAATTATACGATTTATATATATATATGAATACATATTATTAAAATAAATATTTTCACAATTTCTTGTTTCCTATTTTCGTGATTTGTGTGACCTTGCGACGCGCCGTTGTGAACAGTGTCTTCTTATTATTGAAAGAATCGATATCAATGAATACCGCAACTTATTAGTTATATTCACTACTTTAAATTATGTATCAGTTTTAAAATAATCTGTGATGGAAATTGTTACATACCATTAATAATTTGTCATCTGTAGGTTTTTGCGGAATTCGAAAAAATCGATGTTATTTTTTCGTAGAGGCTACAGGATCATCTTTCAAGTACCTTATTAAAATATAATAATATACTTGAAACGGTTGTTTGTTGTTCGCGTTACGGCTACACGAACTCTTTTTTTTCCTCAGAAATATTTTGCCATTTATATGAACCACTTTGAAACTGGGGAATGTGGTTAGTGTATTTATGAATTGGTTTTGGGCACGCCTTGTTAACTCTTAAAATATAATTAGCTAGTTATTCATACTTATTTATTTACACATTATGCGTTAAATACGCAATGGCTGACTTAATGCCGAAGGCATTCTCTGTCAGTCAACCATTAGGTGATGCAGAGATAAATGTTGGTAGGTGTAAAAAAAGGTGAGATTTTTATAAAATAATGTTTAACCTATTTAATATCACAATATATAAACAAAATATCAACACTAATATACTACATATATACTACACATATACAATACATACACATAACAACATCATACATAAATATCAATACAATAAATAAAAGTATAATAAGTCAACATCAAGTACTAAATACAACATTAAACAGAAAATTCTGCTAAATGAGACTGGTAAAGCCGACGTACCCTGACTTTAAAACTGAAACGGTTAGATGACATCCTGAGTACGAGTGTAAAAGATTTTATCTTTAAATGGCATTCCGAGACATTGATACTTGACTATACTACCTATACTATGCTTCGTAAATGCTCGAGATATCGATGGTTTTTTTTTTTAATTTCCTAATTAGCACAAATCTATATCTAAATAATTTGAGAGCCAAGCGCATAACACTTTTAAAGATTTTGTTAATAACGATTTAAGAAAATTCAACGATTTCTTAATATTTAAATTCAAAATCATCAAAGGTCATTAGTAGATTGACGTACAAGACTGTGATTCCGACAAGGTGACCTCTGTCGTGTAAATTTTGTAGCGGTCACGTAAACAAGATAAATTTAACACATTGAGTATCGACTGGCCTTTGTCTAGATGCGTTTGTGGTTCTTAACTTAATTCACGTTGACACACTAGTGACGTCAAACTTGTAAACGTCATAACTATGACGTAATCTTCTCATCCCTAACGCTCGTATTTTCGAGCGTCGTATATTTACACGTTACGATCTGTGTTAGTAAATATTTTAGAGTCCTTCATAGAGATCATTTCTTAATAGTAACGCAAAGTTTTGATATGCTTTAAAAGCTACATATCATTTTAATCCGTTATCTATTCTAATACTGTAAAGCTGAGATACTATTTGTTTCTTGTTCAGATATCTGCCAGTGAATATCCCGTGAAAGTTGTTGCAAATATTTCCACTGCAGACGAAGTCCCGGGTAACAGATAGTCTTAAATATGATAATCTAAGTTACTCCTTATAAGGTCAGCTATCTGCCAGTGCAAGTCTCGTCAAAATCAGTCCAACCGTTTCGGAGATTACCCGGAACAGACAAAAATTAATTTTTATTGTTGTTATACAATGGCACTTGATTTTTATGATATGTAGGTTAGATAGATAAATAGATTATTAACTTATTTATTTAAGTGAAAACGAGATAATAGTGCGAGCAAGTCTTATGTGGTGTGCAGGATGTTCACGGGCCAAGGGCGAGTTGGTAAGCGTGACGAGGATTTAGTATTAATTGAGAAGGGCCGAAGTGTGAATGCGTACGTCAGTGAAGTAAAGCTCAGCTTAAACACGTAGTCGTCTTTGACCATTAAAAAATGCAGAATTTGTTTAAGCTTACATAACTACTTTAATGGAAATTTAAATAGTTTTACAATTAAAAGCAATTGAAACCGCCGTATAAAGCTAGTGTATAAATAATGTTAATCGCTGAAAATAAAATGCGATGCGCACAATCTTTAAAAATTCCTTAGGCCAATAAAAGTAGACATTTCGCTTATAGTATTGTTATCTAAGTCGTTTTAAAGATATGCGTATTTGTACGCATATAGTGAATTACGCAATACCTACCTTAGGATATCTTTTAAGCCTTTTAGCTATGTCCGTATACGGAATAAAATACGATTGATATAAATCTGATTTAAATAGCTCAATCCATAATGTTACATATGAAAACTGAATATTTGAACGATTGGAGGTAATTCTAGTATGTTTTTTTTCGAACTAACTACGCTATGGGCCTGACGGGCTTTCACAGTTTTAAGACTTAAGACACTTTCGCCGCTTGGTAACAAGCTTAAGAGTGCTAGAGTGGCTGAACCTCTGCTTGGACTGTTGCCTTGGGTGCAAGCCCCCTAATCTGTCTAAGCTAAACTAGGCTAGCTATTTATACGTATAAGAATTCGTGAGACACACGAATCCAAAACTAGGATAATGTAATTCTTTTCTGTTTTATCATTGGACTTTTTCCATTAATAGCGAATACTCTACGCGAATCATGACTGAGTATATATCATCGGTTATTGTTATAATCCTGATTGATCGCAGTACTGTTAGAGGACTACGCAGCAAATCATCTATCAATCCTGATTGTTCAGATATTATAAGCGCATGGATAGTGTACGAGGTTTCTGACTATTGTTAGTAATTATCGATAACGTTGCTATTACTAAAAAAAATTAGATAGTCTTCCCTATATTACAAAATGATTTTTTTAATAATACTACCAGTTACACGTGATTCCGTATGTGTTTTTTTAACTCTATTAAAGATCTGTAAAATAATCGGTAGATGTACATTACAGAAATGCTCTTTCAAAAACTTGTAAGTACGACACGCATGCCACCTACTATGTAACGTGTACATTAGATATGTGAATTTTAACAGTAGGTATGTCGAATAGGATGGGATTTAGCATTAGCAACATATTTGGAACTTTAACCTACTATATACCACCCTCAGTGCTCTCTTACACTATATAAGAAAATAATGAAAATTAAAGCTACATTATATGACAACATGTCTTGATTTTTTTGTTACATAGATACATTATGCCCATATTGTATAATAATGTTAACAACCTTTTTCTTTGCTAACTTAAACTGCTTTAAACTAAGATTAATTAGGACCTTAAGTATTGAATTCACTTATTATAATAATATTATAATTTAGTAACAGCGAATGATTGATAAATTAAATCACTAATCGTAATCCACGATTACGTTAAACGCAATAATTTACGTTGTACATACCTAACCGATATTTACACGCTGTAATATCTTTTATTATTTATGAATGACCTATTTTTTTACTTAGATATCTAGAATACTTTATGACGTCACAGTTTTGTACCAATTTATAATGAAAGAACTATAGGTTAGTCGTAATGAAATGGGTGAATGGTATGATAGTAAATACAGGAGTACAGAGAGAAAATTCGTTAATACTACGATGTCGACGGCCAAGTATTGATCCCGGGGAAGTGGGTCGTGACCCGTTTTCCATTGCATTACGTCCGTAGGGAGCGTTGCAACGGTCATTTCACACCGACATAGCTCCGGAAAACTGTTAACCGACGTGTTAAAATAACACTTTTAAATTTGTTAACGGTTAGAAATTTAGGAAAGAAAAATTAATTGAATTTTTAGCAATATTTCATTACAGGAATTGTTCTTGTAAAAGAGCAAAATAAAGGCAGATGCCCACAATCTTTAAAAAATCTTAAGGACATTAAAAGGAGACATTTTACTTATAGCACTTTTATCGAAGTTATTTATTGTTCGTCCAGTTTATCACGTCCAGACATTTTGTTTATTATTATTATTCATTCTAAAAAAAAACATAATATTGAAAAACTGAAATATATTTCAAAATGGCGTCGAATTACACAGTCCAAAGTAAGAATTCTAAGCTGCCTTCAGAGACCTTTATTAACCTTATAACTGCATCACGTGTATGGGCTAATAGCGGGGTTATGTGCTGACTGTTGTTCATGAAGGTCCTACAGTTAAAGAAATACTTCATTTTATGATTAACATACCCGTGGTGGCCTTCATATAGTTTAGTATACAACTGATTTAATGTCAGTCACGCCAAAACCGCGACTCTCGGTAACGGGTACGATATTACCCTATTTTGTTGGCAAAACACCGATTAAAGATCCAATAAAATTGTAAAAAAATCCTTCCTGTTTGAATTATTTACGACGGAGTTTCTCGCACGAAAGGTTTCGGTTAAAACTTTTCTCTTTTTAATTGCTCCTTGAATGAAAATAAAAGAAAACTTTGGATTTAAATATTTAAAAATAAGGTCGGATATCGATGAAGCGACTTCCGCGATCTGCGTTTCATTCCTATGAATATATTTTAAAGGAGTTTCGTTTAAAGTAATAAATAAATCGATGTCGAACCAACACGCGTGGGTAAGGAGATATACAATGTTGTGAAAGTTGGTTTATACCACGTCCCCCTCCACACTGCATTTAAGACGTTCACATTTCATTGCCTCCATGTTAAATCGAGTGTGTAATACGTGTATTATATATCAAACACTAAAAATAATACATAAATACTAATTCTTTTTATGAAAATGTGAATCAGTTTATAATCATATTTGCATTTCACTATTAAACACAAACTTGTAATTAAGAAAAGTATTTGCTTTAAACCACAATAACTAGGACGTATTGAGGCTAGTTTCCGTTTTTATAGACGTACATAGTATACAATCTCTTATGTGTTATTGAAGAAACTATATCCAATCCTGAATATAAACCACAAATGTAACTACATATAATACTTAGAGATACTGGAACCGTTAACTCAAGGAGGTATTAACTCTAAAATGAAGCATCGCAGAAAATATCGTTTTATATTGAAATAATCAAATGAAGGTTCAAGATAAGCAGATAGATTATTTTATGTCACGTAATACTGGATACTACATGTTTACAATTATCTAGATAGGAAATTTCTGGACAGTATAAATCATTATTATCAACGTTCGATTATCTAAATCCCTGAGAACGCTTTATGTTATCTTAGATGTCGTTCGGTGATTCTAGAAATAAAAATCATACACCAAAGGCAGACTGTTCGCTTAAAATAGTCGCGCGTGTGTATTTTAAATTGTTGCCATGCAGCTGCGTGAGTGTAACTGACCTTCAGACATCTTTATAATAAAATGCTCGGTGATATTTTAGTGTAGCAATTAAGCAAATTGCAATTATTGTCTTTACAATTACAGAAGAGATTTAAGAACACTCTTCAACTGACATTAGCTAAGTTCTCTTAGTCTTTGTGGATTCAATCGTGCAATAAGAAATTACAGGTTCTTCGATTAATTAGTTTTGTAACGTCATTATAATATTATGAAGACTCGGTGGTCACAATTTAAAAATAAAATCGTCGGGGTCACCAATTCAGAGGATCTACCTCTGTACAATGTCAGTTTGAATTAAATTGATATTCACTTCCAAATTAAATCTTATATTATACGAAACGTGTACAGTGTGTGTAAAAATGCAACTAATAGTAAAGTAATATTATGATAATCTATCAAATACGACGATGGAAGAAAAATAATGATAATTCTTCCAAGAAATGTTTGCTTTGTAATTTTTTATATTAAATGTATCATTAGAATCTATCATTAGAAATTATTAATGACTTGCGTGATCACAAGGGAAGGAATAATTTGTGAATGATATGTCTTATTCATGGTATCGCTCTGGCGTAGTAAGAAAAAACTATGTGATAAAATCTTCTCTTCTTTACAATAAGGTCATGCAAAGAAATAAAATAGCAAGATCTCCATAGTGTCTTTTGTCTCTCGATCACTCACTTTTTTATATGGACATGTTAAATTTTCCGTGTGATTTTTAAAATATTTTCTTTGATATAATCCTTACCCTGACAGGTACAAACACAAGAAAAGAAATATAGCCACATAAATGCAGAGGTTCTACAGTGATGCACTTACATACACAGGGCGATTAATTTTTATTTATATAGATTTAGATATTAGTTGATTCCGATGTTTTATGAAACAAGTGCAGTGAGGAATATTATAGGTCCATAGGACATATTTTGATTGAAAGCAGTTTAAATCGTTTGTGGTAGGCGTTTTTGTTAGATTTATTTATGAAACGATCTGCGGTTCTAGATACATTTATCGTGGGAGCGTTTGGGTAAAGGAACAATCGTCATGAAATTGTTTGTAATTTGCACGTTGCTGAGAGAATCACGTGTATTTGTCACGAGGAAGGCACTCATGCGGAAGGCACGTTGTATGAAATGAAAGAATTCAAACTTTGAAAATAAACATTACTCTTTGCTAAAGTTATACCTCTAAGTAACAATAAAATTTCTTAACAAATTTAGGCAACAAAATTTCTTGAATGTTCTATTCAAATGTCGAATGCCAGTCACGTTCTTCTTACATCGTGCGGGAAAGGTCACGGTGGAAGGAAGTCTTATTAAAAAATCTGAAGAAGTTTGGTCCTTTTTAAACGCTTATTTGTATGTTGTAGGGCTTACTTCACAATTCCTTTTATATTTACTTTTTATTTATATTACTTATTTTACTTACATTGTTATTTATACATATATCTGCGTAAACGTTAATTACAATATACAATTTATTAATAATCACCAAAAATATAACAGTATCATTTTTGGAAACGGATTTTTAGTTCCCAAACTGACCTAAAATATATACAGATTTTACCTCTTAATGCAGTTGTGTAAATATTTATAAAATCTATGAGATAATACAACAATAACATATGTTATTACATGTTTTAATAAATTTTTTTTGTAAATGATTTGTCTTTATATTTGTTGAACTAATCCATTAAATGATCATGAACCACAGACCTCGCCAATCTTTTTGGTCACTTTGGATATATGAAAGTTCGGGTTTGTGGGTAATATAATCAAGAGTTTTTAAAAAATAATTAGAACGTTAATATACTCTTATAGGAATCTAAAATTAGTATTTATTTATCTATAAATTGTCTCGATGTTATACATATAATATAATATATATTTATGACTAAATTTATGTTCTGCGGAACTATGTTCAGAGCGGTCAAAAACTTTGGCAAGTAATGTACAGTACAATGGATTGTAGCTTTTGTTTTTTCTTCTTTCATTTGGTATGTGTAGTAGTCCCGGGAATTGCTTGTTTTACAATATGTACGTTGTAGTCTGTGGAATTGCGTTGTTATACCTTTGTTTGTTCAATTTATTGCAGGTCGTTATTGTAATCAAGTCCTTGTCCTTATCCTTGGAATACTTAAACTCTGGTTAAACTTTTCTAAATAGAAATCATATTTGGATTTGTTATAATTCCCAAGATAGCCACTACACCTGTTACGTTACTGAACATGTTTACATAGTCACTATCTTCAACGTTCGTAGGAATATGATAGCTTAATAGATCGTTGAACTTATATAGATGTATGAACTGATATTAAAGTCTTCATAAATATGTACTATTTACTTTGTAACCACGATCTAACCCGTTCTCGTTATCCCGTTAACCCGTGTTCTCGTAAAATTATACGCAATACATTTTATTCAATTTGCCATGTACGATTTAATATCGATAGTCTAGAAAATACCACCCATTGTGGGGGATCTATATTTATCCACCGCTAGCCGTAATCGGCACGAATGTCTTGGGCTTTAAAGCGAGTCGAGCTGTGGAAAATCTTACGATTGATAATTTGTGGAAGTCACGTTATCATGTATACGTGATTGTAGATTATTCTAGAATCGCTTTAATTACAGTATGTTAGGATTTTATATCCTTGTTTATACTTATTTACAATCGCTAAAAGTGTAATAGAGATTTTTCCTTCTACGTCGTAGTTAACATCGAGTTTACATTATCAATATTTAATTGTAATTTCAAATATAACAAATATCTTTATTTTCTAGAAACTTTTACATAATATAGCCTTACCTATGGCCCCAAACTAGGCGATACCTGTCTCATGGAAATCAAACGCTGATATATAAATATTACAATGATTTATATAAATTTAGGTTTTATACTTCGTCCGCGTGGCAATTTCACAAGTTATATTCTCATTTTACCGCTATTATTAGAGGGACGGCGAGCATCTCTCGAAGTAAATTTAAATTTATGTTCTTGAATTTCAGTAGCTTCATTGCGTCTCTAATTTTAATCAGATTAATACATACGTCTGAAATAGTATAAATTGTATTAAAATATTGTATAAATTCCATGTCTATTTAATATTAGTACCTACTTTAAATCATTTGTTATACAATGTTGAGTCAATATACATACATATATATTTTCACATACATTTTGTTTAGTCTCGTAACTTCTACAAAGTGCAGAAGGCACGATATATTTGTTATTTCTAGTTGAGAAGTTTCAAAACTTAGTTTATGAAACTTCTAGTATGTGTGCGGGTGGGGCGGTTGTGCGCATTGCGCGCCGACGCGACGCGACGTTGTGTGTCTGGCGAATGACGCCAACGCCCCCGCCACCACGTTGTGACGCAGCCGGGTACTAGTGGCGGTGCCGACTGTGGCAATGGCAACCCGTGAGGCATCTGGCAAGTCAGTCTCTGCACAACCGCGGCACGGACAGTGTCGAACCGTTGCGATGTAAACTTCTAACCTCCAACTCTGTCTCAAACGACAGCTTTTGTTGCGTCCACACGATCGTTTCCGTTTAAACTTCCCATCGAACAGTTCATTAACTTTATTATTTGTGTTTTCGAAGAATCGTTTTTGAATTCAACGCGCCGGATATATATGTAAGTGTTTTTGTGTCATCATTAAAATCGGTGTCCCGTATTCGGTGGTGTCACCACGTTTCAAATAATTCAGTGCCGTGTGAGCGTGACCGAAAGTAGAACAATTTCTGGACATGGTCAAAATAGGTAATCCGGTAATTCGGTTCCTAGTATATAGCTGTCAGGTTGTGGTTTTACTTAGAATATTAGAAATATTATTGTTTATACAATTTACGAAGTGTCACGTTATTCAGTGGTTATCTGGAGGCAACAGGTTGTCCGTTTTTAAGTGGCTTGTCCACGTCTCGTATACTGCTCACCTTGTAATCGTCTACGTATGTATGGCCTTCGTAAAAGGATATCTCACAATGGAACCTATGTTCTTTTGTTCTGTTATCAATTTGTTTCATTTTAAAGTCGTTTAAATGTAAATATTTCCTAATTTGTAATAGATTTGGTAATGTATAAAATGTCGGTAATTATGGTTTTTTACCTACAGTTTTAAAGTTTTACGTATACCCACTCACCAAGTAGTTTCGAATGTAATTAATTGGCCAATTTCCGGCAGGCCTGTTAGGAGGTAACAGAAGATATATTATGTATGAATATTTTAAATAAAAGTGTTTATTTTTTTAAATAAATTGTTATATTTGCAAGGACATGTAACTCCAGTGTTCGTCTTCCAATAGAATATTACCTATTTAAAATCTATAATTAGATTTTGAAGAGACAAAACGTTATGAAATGTTCCGACTTCTGAGAGATGATTTGTTTAAACTCCCAAGAAGCTATGATAGTATAATTATATGCAGGACACGGGATACTTCACACAATACTGTTTCCTAAATAATATTCCATAATAATATTCGTTGAACGAAGTCTCATAGATAATTAATTCCGTTTATTATACATCTACACACTTACAATATCGTTGTCATTGATCATGTCACCTCAGTGTCAATATCACCGTTTCACGGTCAAACATCCAATAAGCATGTCGTATGTTAAAATAATCATTTTATTATACATGTTTATATGTAGAGTACCGTATTTTATTATATCTTGTTGAATGTTTATGAAACGTTTGTAATTATTTACGACATCACATTAGAAACCTCAAAAATAACAGTTATTACACTAATCACGAATAGAGTCGATGTAGCCAGGAATATCAATAAATACTTCGTAGATACTGTCACTATTTATTTGGCCAGAGCTTCGCCTTACAGTACTTGCTACATATTAAGTGCATAGATATCACCAACATCTTGCCTTTTAAAGGCCCATCTATATAAGTCAAAGCGATTACTATTTATACATAATTCCGCAAAATAATTTAAGTAACACAAAAATAATAAAGTATGAACAAATTAATGTTATTTAAGCTATACAACAATTTTATATAATTATCCTTATTTATGTATCTCTAATATGTTTCCTAATCTGTTTCGACATGTAGATCAGCGACATCTTGCCTTTCATGGCGGAACTATGAAGTCAAAGAATATACTATTATTCATAATGATCAAACTAATGATTCAATTCTATATAATGATATTCTTATTTAAGTCTTATTAAAATCTATATAATAATAATAATTCTTATTTATGTATCTTTAATATGGTGGCGCTAGTGTCAATGTGTCTCTCTAATATAGTGGCGCTAGTATCAATGTGTATCTAATATGTTGGCGCTAGTGTGAATGTATATGTATAATATGGTGACGCTAATATCAATGTTCCGGTCGTGTTGTAGTCTCGTCTCTTGAATGTGATGCAGCGGCACCGGCGGTGGGTGATAACACAGTATTTCTCCACTATTTAATAGATGTTATTATACATATAAACCTTCCTCTTCAATCACTTTATCTATTTAAAAAGACCGCATCAAAATCCGTTGCGTAGTTTTAAAGATTTAAGCATACATATGGATATAGGGACAGAGAAAGCGACTTTGTTTTATACTATGTAGTGATTTGTGCTCATAATACAAGGCTTATATAAATAACTAGCGGTGCCCGCGATTTCGTCCGCGTGGAACTCTTATGTAAAATTCAGTGATTAATAAACCCATCTAAATAAATGTATTAGGTTTATTTACTTTCCTCGCGTACTTAAGTCGCGTCGTCATTAAAATGATAATAACTTTTGATAGTGCGAACCGGTTTTAATTGAATAAAGACTAAATGGCACTCGAAGATATGCTTTAAGATTTTTTTGGTGAGGTTTCATCATGTACGCGGTATTTTAGCAGTGATGCGTATCTAAACAAACGGACAGACATACATTTATAAAAATCATTGAAATGTATTTTATTACTTATTCCAAGACATTAGCAACATTTTTTTTTACAATAATCTAAAAGTATAGACTTGTTAAATTTACATTCGTTACGCTCGTACGTTACATAGTTACGCTCGTATTTAATTTTGTCTGTTTGTTGTTTTCTTACAAATATATTCGGAATTAGCAATATAATGGGAGAGGGACATGATCGCAATTTGATATGAGTCACTTCCCTATTCCGTTGATGCACTGGATGAGCATTATATAATGAGGTCATAAAGATTCGTCAGTCATGATTAAGGTGCAACTCAGTGTTTTTCAGTTATTCAGTTATTTGAATGTCCGCTAAATGCCTTGATATTAACGATCATATGCTTTACGAAATTATCAAACGATTTGATAACAGACTCCTTCTCCATCGAGCCCAATAGATCAAAAGATTGTTACAAGTTATTTTTGCTATTACATTATCTCCGGAACTACTGATCGGGTTTAAAAAAATATTTCACTAGTAAGAAAGCTATAACTGAATGACATTAACTAGGTTCTGTTATTATTACTTTTATCATAACGTAATATCGTAATTAATTCTCCATTATAAATTTTTAGGTCATTTGTAGTCCATTTCTGTTCTAATCAAATGTATAAACTGACTCCCGATAACTCGTATCTGTAATCTGTATTTAAATCGTGTATAGTGATGATAAACGAAACTGATTGCATTCAGTACAATTACACGAATATTTTAAACATCATAAATTGTAACAAAAAAAAGTGCGTGCGTACAATGTACACATGTCAGAAGTGAAACTTCTTTGGCGAACTAATTTATAAGTCTTCTTTATATTTATACAAACAAGAAAAAGAATAAAAAGTTTTTTTATTTATTTAATCTGCGTTTACTGCAAATGACGTCACTTCCGTTGCATACCTGCGTGACGTTACATCTGTAAAAATTTTACCCTCATGCGCCTAAAGAAGTGTCACTTCAAAAAACACTAATCACAGGTAGGTACACAATATATATATATATTATGATGCTTCGTAACATCGACACGAGTTTAATGACTCGTCCCAGTTTACGTCAGCTTTATTTATCACTACGTCAAATAGACATATTCTGACTCATTTTAACTAAAGACAACACCTGTGTAATTGTTACTTATAAAATTCACATATTCCTATTTACAGAGATTTATTCTTGAGTACATAATGCAAACATAATAAATATGTCAAGTTTTATTTATGAATACGCGCGTATCACAGAACACAATTAAATTAAACAAATGACATATGTATCTAAATATTTGCTTATTTAATACATAACAATAACAAACTTGTGTCAAAAATTCATGCCAGTTATTAAGTTATTTTATGTTATGCACTCGCTAATAGGAGCCGAAAACGTATACAGAGGTGTTGTAATTGACTGTGTGAAAAATAACATCACGATGTTTATAGCAAACTCGGTTTATCTTTGATGACCTTCGAGGTAGGAACGGTTACGTGACTGAAACATAAACCATCGTACAATGTATTTAGCTGTCGATTCAACTCAATCTTAAATAATTACTAGTAGATGAGCGCAATCAGAAATTAACTTCGTTTTTCAAACAAAAACAATAATAATGATATAAAACCTGGTGGCTTACTCTTGACGCTTTCGAGTTCTAAATCGAATCGAGTATCAGTCGATTTCATGCTATTTCGTACTCTTGAAATCAACACTAGCGCATAATCGTACTGTGGTTCAAATAGGAACTAACTTGGATCGATTTCGTCGTTAGGATCGAAAAATTGGTACTCTTCACACAATCTGACAGCTGTGGATCGAGTCGTTCAATCGAATATATATGTCAAAATAAACGATTGACAAAAAGGTACTTTGTTAGGATCGAGTGAGATTATTTTAATGTTTTATTGTGATATTTATTTAAAAAATCTACATTATTATCGTTCACTTTGCAATACCAAACCAAATAAACATACATGCGTGAAGATATTTGCTAAATATAAGTCGATATAACAACTAGATTATTAAAATTGAAATTCTCAAGGATTTCGAAGACATTATCGAATATCGAAGAAACTCTAAGGTGTTCATAAATGTATTATACCCTACATGGATAAATCTGCAACATGATGATATTTCTATTAATAACAAGGTGAGTTGTAACATTTCAGTTTTCACATAAGATGTAGGTATATTTGTTTGCATCTACTCAATTTCTTTAATTAAGCCAATAAGCTGTACCTAAATCTCTCAGTGGTACTATAAAGGCATAAAAGGCCGGCCACAAATGTGAGTATATGTAATTTGATAAAAAAGTATATGAGGAATAGGATTGTAATTTACAGATTTTGTTTGCATCATTATTTTATGCTACTAAGATAAGACTAGAATCATAAACATCAAGGCGATTTTATAACTCAAAAGAATGTTTACAAATTGGACTAACCATAAAATATTTATAAAGTTACCTTTATCTCATGGATCAAGATTTATATATAAAAAATAATATAGGTTATATGGGTATAGGTTAAGTGATGGAGATAATTAACAATGGTTTTATATAAATCTTATGTTACTAAGCTTTACTCTTAAGTTGAGTTGTTGTGAGCTCTTGTTTGTTTTATTACCATACCAAGCTTAGTTTGGTCTTCAAGTGGCTAATATTTGTATGTGTACCATAATGTATGCCAAATTTAAATTTATTTCATAGAAATTAAGTTTTTTATTTGTAACATGAATAGTTTTCTAATATAAGTTAGATATGTGTCACCCTGGTTATTTAATAATTAACAAGGCATTCAATAATGGGTTATTAAATACAATTGATAAGTAGAAAAATGGACTATTGTTAATTCAAGATTATTGAAAAATTGTAACATCATACTAATTAATAAAAATACATTGTTTTTTTTAGGTGATCCCGGTAACATCCTAAGAAGAATAAAAAAATACACTTATAGTAAATACACGAGTTGGATCTCTTAAAAAGGACAAAATCTTGTAAAGGATTATAACCAAATTGTTCTATGAGACATTGTGGTACAAGTAAAATTCCTGAAGGTTATTTATCTCATCATAGTGTCCAGTAACATTAGTGAATAGTAAATATATGCTGTGTTTTTTTAAAATTGTTGTGTTAGAAGCTCTTGTTATTAATAAAGAATTGCAAAAGAAGCCCTTTTTTATTGACAATTTTTGTAAATTAATTACATTTGAATTAAAAACTCATTTATCAAGTTCAGGAGAGTCCATCTATATGGTGAACTATGAAGTGCTCAATGGGACAGTATATGAATGTGTATAAGTGTATGTATATAATCCATGGTGGTAAACTTATTTATTAATTGTGACAATTTTTAAGCTTTACATAAAATATCATGTCATAAGATTAAAAATAAACTATTTCCAGACTACACCTTCAATATCCCTATACTGTATAATATTCTTAATCAAGTAAGCTACACTTATCATGAAATATGCTATGGTCGCTAACGTTTTTATTATAAAAGTGGTTATGATTGATATCACTGTGATATTAAATTGTAAGACACCAATTATCTGGCAAAGTTATATTTAGATGTCTAAATAGCTATATGTTAATAAAAGTAGAATATAACTTCATAACAATTCTCTCTTTAGCATATTTTAAATCTTTTCTTGATATATGTATATGACATAAATCTATAGAAACTTTATACAAGAGTAGTAGTTTATATAACTGTGTTACTAACTCCTAATGTTAAAAAATATTACAAAAGAGATATTTTATTTGTGAAATATATTGGCACACAGATTAGAATCCATTATTTATAGTTCATATATGGTATTTATTAATGATGTTAGAGCTACACTACATACAGAAAATATTACTTTAGTTTATGTCTGTAATGGTAAATTGATTAATTATTGTTTGAATTTTAAGTATTTCTTTTCATACTATATTGGTGCAATAGTCATCACATTCAATAATCTATGTTGTGTATGATATTCTTAATCCATAAAAAATACACTTAACCTAAGAAACATCACAGTTGCTACGATTTTTATCACGATATCGGACATGACAGAAAAGTTAATACTTATTAAACCATATAACTTTTAAAAAGAGTTGCAAAATGTACAATATACCTAATTAAAGAATGTAATATGTTTATAGGTATCTTTAAATGTATGTTCCTAAAAGATGAAGTTTTATATTAACACACGCATTGCATGAATATTCTCTTTTGCACAATTTAAATAATTTCTTTACATATATGTAATATAAATCGATAGTCATATAATAAATACATCCCATAATTTTGTAAAACATTCCAATGTTTTGATATTTAATCTGACAGTCCGAAGCACAGATTACGGCAGACTTTATTCTGTGACACAGACTAAAAAACATGTTCTCAATATTAAAATCATTATTTAAGCATGATTTTAATAGCTGTGATATATTTTTATAATATTTAACCTTATATAAATCATTACTCTAGCGTTATAAAGGTAGATAACACTACAAAAACTATGAATCAAGCTAAAAGATATAACACTTTACTGTGACGTATTGTGTGTATACTATGACCGGATACACTTAACGACGCCGTTATGAATCGATCGTGAAACGTTCTTGATCCTCGATTCGATTTGGTTCAAGAGTACCCTTTTAGTTCGAGTTTGGATCAACATCAATTTCGAATCAGAAACAAAACCAAATTGAAATCAATTTCAAGAGTTAGACCCCTGACCCGTAATCATCTGCAGAAAAGAGTTTGCTGGAGAGTAGACGGTTTGCGAATGGTTAATACGAGCAATGGTCAATAAGTTCATGCAATAGATTATTCTAAAGCAGTGTTTTTCAAACTGTGGGTAGCGAACCCCAAGGGGTTCGTGAAGCCTCTTTAGAGGGATCGCGAAGCTTCTATAGCGGATTTGCAAAACTTTGGGAAAGCTACAAAAAAGTTTAAAAAAAAACAATAAAGTTTAAAAAATGTATTAAGAAAAATGTTAACCAAAGGGCATATCAATTGTATTAAATAAACAAAAAAAATTAAAAAAACTTACGAGAACTCTTATGTATTTATCCGAACCCAAATTATGAAAATTAATAAATATGTTAAATTGAATATTCGCCACAAAATAAAATACATGAAAGAAAAGCAATAGGTAGGGAGGTCAGGGGGTCGCAACATATGTCTTCATACTAAAGGAGGGGCCGTGTCGAGAAAAAGTTTGATAAACACTGTTCTAAAGCACACGGACAGGATAAGAAGGTAACTTAATTATAAATGCGAATATGAGGTAGTTTGTTACTCGTCACGGCTATACCACTCAACCGTTCATCATGTCATTTGTTATACAAGTTGCGAGGGAACATTAAAAGGAGATCCTACCTTTGATCCACAAAAAAAATTACGGTATCCTGAGGGTTAGGTTAATATTACATTATCGCGAGCAAAAGTTAGTTTTATAAATTAAACTGATAGTATAAATTATGAGTAAAATATAGAATCGTTGAATGCAGGAAACAACTTTCTTTTAAATTGAGTAATATAGCAAATACCACATCTCGTTGCGACTACTTCCTACAGAAGTAGTAAAGGATGAGGTGGGAGTGGCATTTGCATCGCTACTTTGTAGTCTTATGGCCTCGCCTAGTTTCCGTTAACCAATCGTAAAACCGCTTGTACATGTTTTGCTTCAACAATCTGTTTATAGTTTAGAAAACACCCATACTCAACCTTTTTTTTCTAGGGCCATATAAACATAACCAATAATTTCGCGTGGGCCGCACGATTATTAAAAAATGCTATATAACTATCATAGTAAAAAAAAAGTATTCGTTAGATTGGTAACGTAACAGATTTTATAACCTCAAACTTTTGTATACCATACTTACTACCTACTATTGATAAGAATGAGTTTATAGTATATCCGGGGAACTATGTAAACTTCGCCAATGATTGATAAGTTGAGAAGTAGTTAGGTTAGCGTGATATGAGCATGTCACGAGAAGGTTTGTAAGTCGTATTAAATATGAGGGTGGATGAGATATAGGAGTATAGCAAATATATTTAAGAGCAAATAATGTATGTGTGTAATGTAAAAAGTGTGAATACTTTTGACAGCTGATAAGGCAGAGTGACAGAGGAAAACATGTTACGGCCCAGTTTATGCAGAAGAAGGGTAAGAAGACTGATGATGGTAGGTATGTCGGGACACTTAAAACCATTCCGTACTCTTTAACATTTTTAACCGACTTCAAAAAGGATATTCTCAATTATGCTATATTTTTTTTAAATGTTAATTACCTTTGCGGTCATTAGCATTGCGCCTTGGATTTCGAAGATAGACCTGGGTCCATCTCAAAATCGGATAGGTAATGTACAGTGATTGATATTTTGGTCGTTTTATGACAGTGTAAGAGTACGTTGGGAACTATGTATGCTCAATGATGTTCTAGTGCATTTTTAGAGCAGATTTTTCTACAGTAAGGTTTATTTTTAATTAAAATGTTCTTATTCAGGATGCGATATTTCTACCTCTCTCTTAAACATAATCTATTTCTAGTACGTATATCAGTTTGCCGTCGAGGAGTAATGGGTTACCATTATACGGGCATATTATGAGAAGAGATGAGTCATGTATTACTAGAAAAGTTTTGAGTATGAAAGTAGATGGATATCTCTTGTATAGGAAATGAATTTAGGAGGACTGTATCCACCACTCACCCGCACTAGGAGATCCTCTTCTTCGGGGTACCCCGGCTTGGTTCGTGGCTTAGATCGCTGGTTTGTTAATAGTAGGACACAAAGTTTACACTGGCACTTGGTTTCTTTTAATAGTTTGTTAGATATCTGTACCGGTTTTGCAATGTTTATTAGCGCAGATAACTCAGAGCGGTTTTTGTATGTTGCTAGATTCAAAGGTAAACTGTTTTGCCTTAGAGGGCAGCACTTGCGAACGTTTTTAAAGGTGCGTTCACGAAAACTAGTGGACAGATACATTCCTTTTAAAAGATAAAGTAAATATGAAAATAAAAGATTTGTGCTAACATATAAATTACTACAGATAACAAAAGTACGGAACATGCCGCCGACCTTAAAATAGCTTATTTTAAAAGTAACAATATAAACAAACTTAACATAGTGTTACGATATGTTATACTACGCTATTTAATAAATAGGTAGAGGACAGACCTTTACTACAGGTCTTTTGGTAAGGGTGTTACCAATGCGTACAGTTACAACGCGAACAATACCGTCCGGACCCGGATGAAGCTTATGCACACGAGCCAGGCGCCATTGCAGCGGAGGGAGGTTGTTGTCGATTACCACAACTATAGTACCCTCAACGAGGGGTGTGTTCGTATTATCGCGGAACCATTTACTTCTTTGTTGAAGTTGATGTAGATATTCAACACTCCAGCGTTTCCAAAAATGTTGTACGGCTTGTTGAATTATTTGCCATCGAACGAGGCGACTGGGATTGTCAGTTGATAAGTCGACTTCAGGTAAGGAAGTTAATGGTTCCCCAATTAGAAAATGTCCTGGAGTGAGAGGTAATGGATCCGTGGGATCGTTACTCTGTATGCAAAGAGGTCTCGAGTTAAGTATGGCTTCAATTTGACATAGAAGTGTATTAAATTCATCGTGATTTAAGGTAAGTTGCCCTATGACGCGGTAAAGATGAGTTTTCATGCTTTTGACCGCAGCCTCGAATATACCACCGAAATGACTTGCATACGGTGGGTTAAAATGCCAATGTATAGATAGAGAGATTAATTTTTCATTTATATGTGCTTGCGTTTCTTCATTTTGTAAAAAGTTATGCAAATCTTTCAAGTAACGATCGCAGCCTACAAAATTTCGACCGCAATCTGAATAGACGTCGGTGCAAAGTCCGCGTCGGGAAATAAAGCGTCGTAAAGCGTTAATAAATGACTCTGTGGATAAATCTGGTACTAATTCTAAATGCACTGCCTTCGTTGACATGCATACAAAGACGCATACATAACATTTGTATTTATTCGCGTTGCGATATTTACTTGATTTTAGAAAGAAATGTCCTGCAAAATCTACACCTACATGTAGGAATGGCCTGAGAGCTCGCACTCTTGCGGCGGGAAGTGGAGCCATAGGTGGCTGCGGAGCAAATGGCCGAGTGCGAAAACAACGAATGCAGCGGCGTGTGTACATTCGGACCGCATCGCGGGCAGATATTATCCAGTACTTTTGAGATAAAAGAAATTGCAATGTCTGCGGACCTACGTGCAGATATAATCTATGATAATAGTCTATAAGTAACGTCGTGAAGAAATGTTTTTTAGGTAGAATGATCTGATGCTTGGCCTCGTAAGAAATTTGAGCATGTTGAATCCTACCGCCGACCCTGATAAGTCCGGCTTCATCAAGAAAGGGTTTCAGCTTTTGGAGTTTGTTTGAGCAGAAATCGTTATCCTTCAAACGGGAAATGTCGTCCGCAAACTGATTTTGCTGCACGAGGCTGATAACTCGATTTAAAACGAATTTTGTTTCAGGGACGGTGATGCAAGAAGAAGAATAAGATTTTATCTTACAGCATCTATGGTAGAATCGAAAGATTATGGAAACAACGCGTAGTAATTTTGGTAATGATGAAAATCGCTCTAAAAATTGTAAGTCAGGTATGACTTGTTTTGATATAAAAACGTATTTCCGTCGTTCTTCATTTGTTTGTAAATCTGCGTTGGAAATAGGCCAGTCAGATTGGGCCTGCTTAAGCCAGGAAGGCCCATTAAACCACATCTCATGGTCTAAGTTCGATGGCAGTTCACCTCTGGATGCTGGATCCGCAGGATTGTGCTCGGAACGGACGTGACGCCAGTGTGCGGCAGGCACACGACTCGTGGTCTCCGTGACACGGTTAGATACAAAAGTACGCCATTCATGCGACGATGAGCGTAGCCATGCAAGTGTGACCGTAGAGTCACTCCAAGCATACACATTTTCAATGGACAGAAGGTTAGCATAGGTAACAAGTATTTTGTTTATTAGTTTTGATAAAAGAAAAGCGGCGCATAGCTCTAAGCGTGGTAAAGTTATGCGCTTCAAAGGTGCAACCTTTGTTTTAGCAAGGAGAAGATAAACATGAACCGTGTCTTGAGCATCAATGACACGTAGATACACACAAGCAGCATATGCCTTTTCGGAAGCGTCTGAGAAGCCATGTATTTGTATGTCGCTATTGTGATTAGGAAGCACGTGACGTGGCAAAGAGATAGATTGAAGTAAAGGAAGTTCAGATATAAACCTTGACCAGAGATCACAAACACCTTGGGGAGGAGCTTCATCCCAACCCGTGCCTGAAATCCATAGAAGTTGAATCAAATGCTTAGCAAATAATATGATAGGGCTAAGGAATCCCAAAGGGTCGTAAATTTTTGAAATCTCTGAAAGCATTATACGTTTCGTGCATTTCTGGGGATGAGAATCCACCTGATAAGAAAATGAATCTAGCTTTGGATTCCATTTGAGACCTAGAACCTTGACTGAATTATCAGTGTCGAGCGCTGAAAGAATCAGAGCGTCATCCGGATTAGAATTGTCACTGCTAATGGCTGACAAGAAATCAGGGCAATTGCTTGTCCACTTACGGAGTTCGAACGTTCCTGCCTTGCAAGCGGCAGTGAGCTCACGTTGCACCACAAGTGCGTCTTCAATATTTTCAGCTCCTGACACGATGTCATCTACGAATACTTCATTCAACAGCACTTGCGAAGCGATTGGATAAGATGCGGATTCGTCCATTGCCAACTGACGAAGCGTACGAAGTGCTAGGAAAGGTGCTGCAGCAACACCGAAAGTCACGGTACAAAGTCGGTACTCCTGTATAGGATCGTTAGGAGAATATCTCCACAGAATTCGTTGGAAATCCCGGTCTTCAGGTCTTACTTCGATAAAACGGTACATCATTTTGATATCAGCTGTAAAAACTATCTTGTGTAGTCGGAATTTTAAAAGAACGTCATCTATGTTTTGGTGCAGTTTTTGACCAATTAATAAGTTGTCGTTTAGTGAACGACCGTTACTAGTCTTGCAGGAAGCGTCAAAGACTATTCGGACTTTTGTAGTAGCCGAAGATTTTTTCACCACACAGTGGTGAGGTATAAAGTAGGGAAACTTGTCACCATGCGAAGCCTCACTGACAGGTTCCATATGTCCCAAGCTTTCGTATTCTTGAAGACACTTAGCATACTCCTCTCGCAAGGCAGGGTCGCGCGAAAACCTTTGCTCGAGCTTTTGCAAGCGATAAAGTGCTATGTGACGTGATTCGCCGAGAGGAGGTGCCTGTTCCAAGAACGGAAGGGAGACAATATATTTTCCATTGTCACCTCGCTTGTGAGTATTGACATATATTGATTCACAGAGAGCTTCTTCCTTTGTGACAGGCTTGATATCAGATACTGATTCAAGCTCCCAAAACTTTTGTATTTGCATATCAAGCTGATATGTACTAACATTTATGCAGACTTTTGCTGGCAATGAACGAGATATTTTACCGTTAAGTAGGTAACCAAAAATACTATTAATAGCCACGGGCGTACCCTGTGGGCCCTTAATAATATCATTCAGTAATATACTGTCAGTATAATCTGATCCTAGTAGAAGTTCTACGGGACGCGCGGAACGTAATTCCGGGTCTGCTAGGGGAAGATTTTGAAGATGACCAATGTAATTAGAAAAAAATAAAAGATGCGTTTACCTACAAGATAAAATAAACTTGCAATTGATATAAATTTGCAAATTTTACCTATTAATTCATTAGCAAATGAATTAGTACGGTTCGAAAAAACAGTACGCAGTGGTATTGTCGAAAAACAAATACGCTAAGCCTAGGTAATATGGAATTTTTGTTGATAAACGGTAGGTAGATTATGCCAATTTGATATTGAAAAAAGTAGTTATAAAGAAATAATATGCCAGCACAAACCCTAAAGTCCTTGATAATTTAAGATAATCCGGCTCGAAGGACCAACA